>PVJA010031214.1:0-25089 GCA_004027025.1 Myocastor coypus | reverse complement strand
GTTACACAGAAACAGACACAGACACAGACACACACAGACACAGACACAGACACAGACACAGACACACACACACACACACACACACACACACACACACAAAAAAAAAGTAGCAATTTGTGCTGGTGTTATAACTCGGGCACAAGTGCCTGCCTAGCGAGTGCAAGGTTCTGAGTTTGAACTCCAGTTCCGAGAAAAAAAAAAAAACAACAACAAAAAAGTGTGAAAGCAAGCAGGAGACCCAAAGCCAGAAACAGATTCCCCACCAGAAGTCCTGGTTAAAAATGTAAGAGCCTGGCTGCCTCCCAGGGCTGAAGAATCAGTCTCCACCAGAGGCCAGAGTGTCTGGGTCTAATCTGCGTCCTGCACAACTGCACCTCCAAGAATTCCACAGGACACCCTTGGCAGTGGCAGAGTAGATTCTGGTTGTGCTAACTTACTGCTCGGAGCAGCCATCGACCTCCGGAGTGTGAGGTTGAAGGCAGTAAGCGGAGGTCTTCGGAGAGGGAGAAGCCTACAGCTAGGCTCTGGAGCCAGCCTGCCTGGGGCTTGTAGGGCCAGTCCTTCCACTCAGTATCAATGTCAGGTAAGCCTCAGTTTCCTTATCTGTAAAATGGGATTACTCTCAGGGTTACTAGAATACTGGCATGGTGAAGAATACTGTGGCATATAATGATAGGCTTTATCTTTTTTTTTTTTTAAACTTTATGTATTTATGTTACAGCCAGCTCAGCCTGCCCTGGGGGTGGGGCTGGTGCAGTATGTGGTGTCACAGATCAAACCACAGTCCCTATGGCTGCCTAAGCTTGCCTAGGCAGGCGCTTTAAACCACTGAGCTATCTTGCCAGCCCATGGTAGGTTTTATAGCCATGTATCTTTTTTTTTTTTTTTTTTTTTTGCAGAGTCTCACTATACAGCTCAGTCTCATAGCGATCTTCCCGATTTCTGCCTCCCTAGTGCTGGTATTACAGGCAGGCACCACCATACCTGGACTCTATGCCGTGTATCTTAGCAGAATCTCTAGTCCTACTTCAAGGAAATGAAATATTTTATAATAGGGAAGAATCTCAATTCACATCTGGCCCAACTTCTAGCCTTCCGACTGTATAGGTATTCAATGGAATTATCCTATGTTTTTCTCTACAGTGCAACTGAAGTCTGTATTAGTCAAAGACTGGCTCAAGATCAGCAGGTGGGCAGGTGTCATTTTTGACTGGTCAAGGCATAGCGCTGTCCTATGTCAATTTTCTCTAGCTGCTGGTGTGAGGATAATAAATAGCTAAAATCTTCCCAGAGGCAATTATGAGGTCTGGGAGCAAATTCAGTGAACAGCACGGAAGTGAGGACATGAAGCTGGAGGCCCATAAGACCTGCCTCTTGTGCCTAACATGGACGGCATGAGGGCATATAGACAGAGGCTATAGGCACAGGCCTTGTCCTCCAAGTCCCAGGAAAATCAGAACGGAGACTTAGGGCACTAAAGGAAACCTCTAGGAAGAGTGTTCAAGGACTACTAAACACCAGCTCTCTAAGCTCTGCTCCTCTCTTCCCTTTCCCACTTCCATGGTGATAGGTCACCACGGCAACCATTACTTCCAGTAGAGGATGGAGAATAAGAATGCACTGTGGCCATCCTTGCGAGCAGCTCTGATTCCATGCTTGGTGGCAGGGGAGTCCCACTGGGGACCAGGCAAATGATGCTGTGAAGCCAGGGCATCAGGCAGAGGCTCATCAGCTGGATCTACCTAGCAACACAGCATGTGCAGAGGGAACTCGCTCTGCGGCTGGGATACCAGCTGCATGCCTTAGAGCTCAAAGGGCGACGCCAGGAAAGCATGCCCAGCACCCAGGAGTCCAACATAGCTTCAGCAGTGCCACAGGCAAGTTTTCCTGCTGTACAAACTGGGGTTCATTTTTGAATTGCTAGAAAAAGGACTTCCTTTGCTTATCCTGCCCACACATGTACTTGCTAGCTTTAGGAAATAACATACAGGAAAACCCTTCCAGGTACTGGCATAGACAATGATCTTTTGGATAAGACCCCCAACGGGCTAGTGAGATAGCTCAGTGGTCTAAAGTGAAGCTTAGGCAACCTCAGGGATTACAGTTCAATCCCTGGCACCACATGCTGCACCAGCCCCACCCCCAGGGCAGGCTGAACTGGCCATAACATAATGAAGTTTGTTTAAAAAAAAAAAAAAAAGACCCCCAAAAGCCCAAGCAACAAAAGCAAAACCACATGAATGGGATTATACCAAGCCAAGATGTCTATGAAGAGCAAAGGAAACAACGATATGAAGGAACAACCTTCAGGATGGGAGAAAGTATTTGAACATCATCTGCTTAGTAAGGAAGGGGTCAATACTTGAATATGTAAGGGGCTGAAATAACTGAAACAAATAAAACCAATCTGTTACGGTGTAAGTCTAGTTGTCCCCCCAGAGCCTCATACAGTCATGGGGCAGAGACTTCTATAGATTGAGAGTTGACTCATGAGTCACTGAGATTATCCGATTTAGTACTGATCTAGAGTTTGAGACTTCATCCACGATCCCTGGGATTATTTCAGAACTTTTGTTTATTTTTATGGCTGGCTCAACCTGCCCTCAGGGCAGGGCTGGTGCAGCATGTGGTGCTGGGGATCGAACCGTGGTCCCTGAAGGCGCTTAAGCTTTCCTAAGCAGGTGCTTTAGAGCACTGAGCCATCCTGCCGGGACCCCAGATCCCTGGGATTATGTGTCTTAAGTACTTCTGGGATTATGGGTGTAGCCTAAGGCGGATAGGCTGAGACAGAGAGACTGAATGTAATATAAAGAGAGACAGAGAGACAGGCTGAAGCTGTTGCTCTCTGATGCTCCCTGGTTGTTCCTTTGCCTCTGCTGCCATTGTTGCTGCTCTGCCGCCATGAACTGTTGCTCTCTGACTTGGATCCAGCTGAATACGAACTGAAACTTCCAGTAACTATGAGCTAAATAAACCTTTCCTTCCTTCATTTTGAGTGTTGGATATTTGTCCCAGCAATGAGTGAAAAGTAATAAGACACAATCTGATAATGGGCGAGTGATCTGAACAGAGACTTTTCCAAAGGAGATGAGCAGCCCATGGTGCCGTACTAGGTCATGCATAGCATGATGAAGAAAAGAAATACATTCTTCCCTTTGTATCCTCAAAGACTAGATGTTAATATCTCTCCATCATACCCCACCCACTTCCATGACAGCAAAATCCAAAGACACTCAAATTCCTTATATGAATGACCTAGTGTTTCCACATAATGTATGTGCAGTAGGTCTTTAGACAACGTACATAATACAGATCAATACTGCCTTGTATATTTCTATTTTTATTTATTTAATTTTATTTTTTTGTCTTTTTTTTTTTTTTTTTTTTGAGACAGGGTCTCACTATGCAGTTCTGGCTGGCCTTGAGCTCACTTTTGTAGCCCAGGCTGGTCTCAAACTCACACTGATCCTCCTGCCTCAGCCTCCCAAGTGCTAGGATTACAGGCGTGTGTCACCACACCCAGCTGTATTTCTATTTTTAATAGTTATTATTTAAAAATTTTTTTCCCTCAAATATTTTCAAAGTGCAGGTGGCTGAATCCATGGCTGTGGCTGAATGCCAAGGACACCAAGTGCTGGCTGCCCAACAAAAGGGAGAAGACACCTGAGGACACGGCAAGCTTGTGTGCTCCTGTGTGAAGCTTGTGTACTTGATTGAGGTCACTGCTCTAAATGAGACAGAATTACAGGTTTACTTCAGAGGCAATCAGGGAAGCCTGCACTGAGGAAGACTTTTCTGTAACGTGATCCTGTGTGATGTACTGGGTCAGCACACCCGGGATGGGCAATCACCTGCCCTTGTCCTGCTCCTGTACAGAGTGGTGAGATATCCACAAGCAGCAGTGTGGCTCAGCCCCATGATGCAGAGGACAGCCCCACCTGTCTGCACCCCTCTTGACCCAGCTGTCACATGTCTAGAGTGTCAGACCCACCTCTCCGTCAGTGCCTTGCTCTGGGTGTCCCGGGCTGCCTGCAGGTCTTTCTCCAGCCGCTTCCGGGCCATCTCCAGTTGCTCTACCTCCCCCTGAGTCCACTTCCGGGGGCTGATGAAGCGCATCTCCTTCAGCAGCTCCTCCTTCTCGTTAATGAGAATCAACCGGTCCCTCTCAGAGTCTAACACTCCAGGCCAGGCCTCACTGTCCAGCTTGGCCAGCTGGATCTTCAGGTTGGCAATCCTGGGGGCAGAGAGGGAGAGCAAGATGGGGGTGAACCATGGCACAGAAGGAACAGGAAAAAGGCTGTAAGACTCCAAGACGCCCAGAGTCAGGACATCCTCAGGGCAAACCTGGGCATGTACCACCTTAAGAGCAACAAGCTGCTTCTTCTGGACATTTTTTTCTGGGGGGGGGTATGTTTTGGTTACTCTTCTCTCATTGCCGGGACAAAAATACTTAACACGCAAAATGAAGGAAGGATTTAGCTCAGTGGAGGCTGCAGTCCATACTCAGCTGGCTCCAGGGCAGAGTAGCACACAGCGGCACGGCACAGAGCGGGAGAGCAAAGGGAGTGGCAGCAGCTCAGGCAGCTAACTAGCTTTGGTCCCCTCCTCACACTGCATTGCAAATTATCTTCTCAGGGGCAGGTACAGCATGCACGCACATAATGATCAATCACAGACTCCAGAAGCCACTCTGTGACTGCAATGAGGCTTTAGGGGCAGCGGTGGGAAAGCAACTAGACACAAACCATAAAAGGGCAGTACTAAGAATTGAACCCAGGACTTCACTTATGCTAGGCAGGTGCTCTACCCTTGAGCTATATCCCCAGATTTTTCCATTTTACTTTGAGACAGGTCTCACTAGTTTCCCAGGCTGGTTTCCAACTCATAATCTTCCTGCCTCAACCTTCCAAGTACTAGCATTTCAGGCATGCGCTACCATGCCTGGACAGTGGAACATATTTTTATTTAACACACATGTATGGGTGGCTGCCTTGTGTCAGCAATGAAACTGGCTCTGCAGTGATGGAGTCTCTAGACAAAATGGGCCATGCCTTAAGCCTTAGCACAATAGAGGTGTGGCTACTATACAGGTCACTAACCTCGCACCACCATCTGTAAGCCCTGAAGTAAACTGCTTGAGTCCCTGAAAGGAACAATAAAGGTTCCTTCCTCCTAAGGTTGTGGTTAATGGATTTATGACAGAACCTATCAATCTTCAAAGCACAGTACTTGGCACACAGTAAGTCCTCAATCAATGTTCCTATTGCTAATGCTTTGGACCACTTATTAGTTAGGTAACACTCGACAAATTCCTTGGGCCTTGAAGAAAGAAAAATAATTATTTATCCTTCAGAATAGTTGTGAAAATCAGCAACGGAATACAGAGAATCACTACATGCAGCAGATACTGGATCAGTGGCAGCTGCCAATCACTAGGATTTTAAGGACTACCCTTGGGTCCTTAGTTCTGATAACAGTGGCAACAATAGGGCAAGGGCCACAGATTTGGGATTCAGAGGTCTGCAGTTGGAGTCCTGGCTTTGCCTTTGTGACAAAAGGCACTATTTCTTTGCAAATCCTTTTGGGTGCTAGCAGTATAGCTCAGTAGTAGATCTGTGTGTGTGCAAAGCCCCATGCTTAATCCCACTGTGTAGACATTAAATATTATCACTGGACTAAGATTCCTAATACAATGAAAAGTAGTGCTAAAAATATCTCACAGCAATCCTGCCATGATCTTTTATTAAGACCTGGTCTCTATGGAGTGTTTTCAGCTCTCAGAAGCTGGCTTTACTCCATCCCTAATGGATAGGCAGGAATGGAGTTGTTCATCATGTGGGACAGATGCTCTATGGCTCACGCAAGATTGCAAATCATGAACGCAGCCCATACTTGTCCAGAGAGTCCAGACCTATGGACTTGCAGCTCGATCTTGCCTATGGCTAGGGGGCAAAACTGATTCTACCAAGACACTGGACACAAGACTCCTGGTTTGGTAAAGTGAAACTTCCATATAGAAAAACATAGCTGGGTGCGGTGGTGCACGCCTATAATCCCAGCACTTGGGAGGCTGAGGCAGGAGGATCAGTGTGATTTTGAGACTAGCCTGGGCTACGAAAGTGAGCTCAAGGCCAGCCTCAATTGCATAGTGGACCCTATCTCAAAAACACAAAGAAAAAAAAAAAAATACATCTGGGTCTCTTCCTTTCCCAGCCGTGTATCCCAGCAGAAATTCTTACTTCACAGCCATGTATGCAGCCACCCATGAAGATAAGCTTTGGGACAACTTTCCAGCTGCTCATTTCCAGTACTGTGAGATTAGAGCCTTTATGGTAAGGCCTGGCAGGGGCTGCACTTACATAACTTATGTAGGAGCTGTGACTGGTACTTTCTTGGGTGCACTTTCCAGGGTGTTCCCCACCCCAGGGCTCTTTTGGCTCACCCATCCTTTGGAGAATATGATCAGAGTGATCAAGCTCCCTCTTGGGAAATGCAAGTGTGGCCAAGCCTAGCACACACACAACAATCAAGTGTGTTATGGTTTGTGTCTAGTTGTCCCCCCTCAAAGCCTCATGCAGTCATGGGGTGAGGACTTCTAGAGTTTGATATTCACTCATGATGCACTGGGATTATGAGTGATCCAAGGCTAGGATTTTCAGTCTGAGTACTGCTGGGATTGGGTGTGGCCCAAGGTGGATAACCTGAGGCAGAGCCTAAGTATAAGAGAGACAGACTGACAGTCTTTCTCTCTCTGGGTTGCTCTTGTTGCTGTTCTGCTGCCATGACCTGCTGCTCTCTGCCATTTGCTGCCTCTGCCTTGGAGCCAGCCAAGTATGGACTGAAACCTCCAGTAACTGTGAGCTAAATAAACCTTACCTTCCTTCATTTTGAGTGTCTGGTATTTGTCCCAGCAACGAGAAGAGAGTAACTGAGACACTATACATGACAGCTATAGCTCTTCCTGCCTTTGAATTCTGCAGCCTCTTACTTCCCAGTGAGCAGGCTCTCTGTGTTCTACACCATTATCTAGCTTTGCACAAAGGAGGAGGCAAGAAGCTAGATGCAGTCAGGTGCATTCAGGTAAGCCAGAGAGAGAGAGAGAGAGACAGAGGGAGGGAGAGAGAGAGAGAGACAGAGGGAGAGAGGGAGAGAGGGACAAAGGGAGAGAGGGAGAGGGAGAGAGAGGGAGAGAGGGAGAGAGAGAGAGAGAGAGAGAGAGAGAGAGAGAGAGAGAGAGAGAGAGAAAGAGAGAGAGAGAGAGAGAGCCGCAGGATACATTTATTGGGGGAAAGAAAACTTCTGTCCAAGAAAGGAATGGGGTGGGGGTGGGGGAGTCCAAATGGATGGTTTTACCTATTATCTAGTCCCACAATTTTTTTCCTTAGCAATGTCCCCATTTGTCTTTGGGGAGCTACTCCTCCTAATTTCAAGTCATTTGGGTTCCATAATCTCAACATGAATATATGAACCAAGCTTAGACCTCCAGAGACTTGTACACTCTTTACCTTTACCCATCCTGCAACACTGACAGATTCATCCAAAAATGCTAGTGTCAGGCCCAGGACTTATGAAAATTATTGGAAAAGGAGCCCCTTTTACTGAGGCTGCTAGGTTGGTAGAATGTACACTTATAATTGCGTGACGGAGTAAAGCAGAGACTGTATCTAAGTGACATTATTAGTCCTTGGATTCAGCTGAGCCCGAAGCCAGACACCCTAGGACTTTGGAACTCAACAAGCCAATAAATTTCCATGTTGGTCCCTTCTTCTCTCTTCTACCATGTTTCTGTCATGGCCACAAAGAGCCTGCTGCTGAAGAGGGCTGGCACAGTGGCAGGCTGAGTGAGGCCATATTCTACCTAGCCTAGGTAAAAAGGTTCATACATCATGGAGGAAAGGAGTCCATACTCCTAGATTCATTTACCCACAAGGCCCAACTGGTTCTCTCCTAATAAGGATGGCCCGGCATACGCATACAGCAAGACCCTGAACTTGGAGCTATCATGTCCAGAGTTCAAATTCTGGCTCTACCACCCAGAAAAAAAACCAAAAACAGAAAACACCTATCCTAGATAAAACTTTTCTACATTTTAACAGGGAGATACTAGACAGAAGCTACACTATAAGGCTGCTTTCAAAATTAAATCAGATACATGTACAATTGTTTTAGTACAATAACCAAGCTGTTTATGTCTATTAGCAGATGCTGAAAAAAGCGCCAGCATTATCATTTCAATTTAGGGTACAGGAACCCAATTGCCTTGTGGTCTACGAAGCCTCACAGCAGCTCGGTTTCTGGAGTCTACAACACTGGGAAACAGCTCACCCCTGGTGATGCAGGAGACGGCACAGTGACAGGCATCTCCACGGTCTTTTTAGCCTGTTGTGGAAACCAAGCCTGCAGCTCCTCTGAATCCAGGGCCACTTCCATCATCAGAAGCGTATTGCAGAAAGCAAGTCAGGGAGCAAGTCAAATAACTGGGATTTAACAGATTTGGGTTCAAAGCATAGCTCCCCTCTATGTAGCGCAGTGTAGCCCCCGAGGCAAGTCATCCCCTCTAGATTGTAGAGAGGACTGAAACAGAAAGGTTTTTAGCACCTACCTACCTACCTTCATCATCTTTGTGAGGATTAAAGAAAATGAAGAGGGCACAAAGCCAAGCCCAGAGCAGGGCCTCACCACAGGCGCCGTCTGCTCAGTGCACCCCTCCTGAGCCACCCCTCCCCCAAGCCACAGCCTCTAATTACCTTCTTTTTGCTTCTTCGTATCGCAGGCGCAATCTGACCTTCTCTGCCAACTGATTGTTGCTGCTGGTGCCGAACTAGAGGACAAGAACAAAGTCAGGAATTACACAGCTGTTGCGCTTGCTGCTAAGCCAGGTTTCAAGAGCTCACAAGAGACTTGACGGCTCACACAGGCAGCGCCCAGAACAGCCCATAGTAGCTGCGCTGGCTGTGTGGACCTCAGGGAAGCTGTTTTTGCACCGTATAATCTCAAACTCTGGCATCTGTTACTTTGACAAAAGAAGCTAAGGGCTCTGAATAGCACTTTGTTAACCCAAAGGGCTCAGCACCAAGGTGGGGCACCGAGGCGGGTAAAGAGAAGAGCAGCGAATATTCTAGAAAGCTATTCTGGGGTACTAGGCAGGAGTGGAACGAAACCTCAGACACACAGTTAGGAATAGAATGCGAGGTGAGCATGAGAAGATCCTAGAATTCAGAAAGAGGCCCGCAGTTCCTTTATAAACCCTACAGGTGGCTTGCTGCTAGACATACGGGTGGAATGAGGAAGGAGGGGATGGTCACTTCCTGCACTAGTCTTTCCCCAGCTGCAAGAAGCTACAAGCCTCACTGGGTCACACAGACATAGTCACTCTTCACAAGTGGGAAGATGGCTCTAGAAATCAGGTAAGAAAGCATTTAGCTACAAAGGCTGGGAGGTCGATTCCCTCAATGGCATTCTTACTGTTAAATTAAAAGTGCTCCAGAAGTTATGGGTCACTTGATTGGCCCTCTGATGTTTTTATGATCTATCTCTGGACAGCATTTTTACTACCCACAGGGGACCAGAGAGAGCTTTGGTGCCGGGTGGTATGCAGCTGTCTGAAAGCTGTTGTTTTGGGGCTCACGGGAGAAACACACGCTGTGCTCTCCCGCTGGAAAAGAAAAACTGAATGATGGTGCGTGCTAGTGTAACAAATGAGGAAGTTACTCTGTCCTATAAAGCTGCTTTCGGGGCAGCGCGGAGTGCAAGCTGAAGGTGCCACCATCCCTCGGGAGCCCTGAGCACACTGCATACTCACACTTCCTGAGATGTCTGTCTGGGAGCTCACGTCCAGGTACTGCTTTGGCAGCGGGAAGCCCGAGCTCTCCAGAGAGCTGCTGCTGGACCACAAGTCGGAGTGAGACCCCCTGTCTGCGCGAAAGCCATCCTTCAGCACGGCAAGGCTCTGGAGCGAGGGGCGGGAGAGCAGGTGCAGGTCTGTGAGGCACCTTCCGCAAAGACCCTCTGGGTCTGCCCTACTTGGGTGCTTTCTCCTCTACCTCCCTAAGTTAAGTATCCATGCCACTGAGGCATCCTAACAGTGCAGTGACAGGGACTACTGGTGAGTGGGGACCTTGTCTACCGGACCCCTTATTTGGGAGCAGCTGACTGTGCAATCCCTGCTCTGCTACTGCCTAGCTGGGTGATCTGAACTGGCTGATTTATCTCTGCAAGTCTCAACTAACCCTCTATAAAATGGGAATGGTCACAAGTCCTGTCTCATTGGGCTGCTCACGGATTGTAGCGAACAGTGGAAAGTGCTAGTACCACCAAAGCTCAATGACTGCCAGCTTCATTGCAATTCTATGGGATCCTGACAGTAGACTTTTGGGGAATAACATACAACGATCCTTGCTTAATCACTAAGAAGACTGACATCTGACTCTGCCCCCTCAATATGAAACCTAATGGGAACCCTCCTTCCTGCCCACAAGTACTGTGAATGCTTTCTCTAGGATGCTGTCCTGGGTAGCATCTTCAATATTGTTTTGTTTGACAAACTGTATCAGGTTTCCTTCACCAAATTCTTCACAGCAGCTGTCTGAGTCCTAGACTCTCATCTGCCAATGGGAATTGGGGTGAAATGTCTCAAAGGCCAAAGTGGCTCCTACATGGGGAGGGGGACTGTCCAGCGGAAGAGTGGACAGGCTTGTGGCATGGTCCAACTACCTACACAGAGTTCTAGAATGGACACAAGTTAGAGTTTATCATGCAGAGCACTTGGCACAAGTATTTAGCCAAGTGAAGAATTGCTATTTTCATTTGTTTAGCTCCTACCACAAAGAATACAAGAGAAATGGATATAGATACATTTTTTTTTTGAAACTTATCTGTCTTTATTAAGAACACATGCATACATCTGGTCATATGAATAACTGGTTGGAGACAACAACCATGTATTACAACAAATACTGTGAAATCCGTATTACTTTGTTAAATGAAATTCTGTAGCACTTGTAATTTTTTTGTTTTAATACTATTTTTGCACTTATTTATTTATTGGTGTTTTTGAGACAGGGTCTCACCATGCAGTTCAGGCTGGCCTTGAGCTCATTTTTGTAGCCCAGGCTGGGTCTTGAACTCACACTGATCCTCCTGCCTCAGCCTCCCAAGTACTGGGTTTATAGGTGTGCACCACCATGCCCAGCTGTACTCTTAAAAAGATAAAAATGTTAAGATTTTGATGTTATGAGACCAGCCTGGGCTATAAAAGTGAGCTCAGGGCCAGCCTGAATTGCATAGTGAGACCCTGTCTCAAAAAAAAAAAAAAAAAAAAAAAAAAAAAAAAAAAAAAAAAAAAAAAAAAAAAAAAAAAAAAAAAAAAAAAAAAAAAAAAAAAAAAAAAAAAAAAAAATTGATGTTAGCATTCACCATGCTGAAACTATCTTTTCCCATTTGGTACACTGAAAAATAAACCAGGATCCTAGAGCTAGGGGCCTCCTGGGGCGAAAGGTGAGGATACTGGATGATTTTCACTCCAGGTTCACCATCCACTCTAGGTGCCCAGCCTTAGCAAAGCCACTGAGTGCTTCTGCGCTTCCACTTCTACTCTATAAAATGGGATGCAATTCCCAGAAGACTGGAACAGGCTGAACAGCCCTTATCCAGAATGTTTGAAGTGTCTCAGATTTGGGAACATTTGTATATATCTAACAAGATATCTTGGGAGCAGGACTCCAGGCCAGACATAAAATGTATTATGTTTTACGTATAGCTTATCCACATAGCCATGGTAACTTTATATGATATTTTTGGTGCAACTCTGTTTTGACTGTGACTCACCATTTGAGGTCAGGTGCATTTTTTTTTTTTTTTTTTTTTTTTCTTCTTCTGGGGATTGAACTTGGGACCTTATGTTTGCCGGCAGATGCCTATGCCACTGAGCTAGCTCCTCAGTCCGGGCATTTCCTATTTGTGGCATCATATTGGTGATCATAAAGTTTCAGACTTTAGGGCATCTCAGAGGTTGGACTTTTGGGTAAGAGATGCTCAATACAGCAGGTGGAAATAGCTGGCAGGAGTCTTGGCCTCCCATGAGTATCCAGGAGAAGTGGGTGGGCTGTGTACCTTAATAAGATCCTGTTTTTCTTTTTCTCCACAGGTGATGGCCTTCTTGATGGCTTTTGTTTCTCTCAAGACTGCCTGAGCTTCATCCAGTTTGTAGCTGCCCCGGGCATCAGACATTTTCTTATCGATTCTAGGAGATAATCAATTGGGAAGGTCTCACCTAGGAGGGATAAGATTTCTCCAGGGGAAAAAGTACAGGCCATAGAGTGTATATCCTTCGAGAGGTCTCCTCTCTCTCTCTCCTCCAGATCCCATTTGTAGAAGTGCAGAAGGACCTTATTAAATTGCAAATGCCCCACACCATGTGGCTGCAGCATAAACACTGCTTTGAAGGACAAATGTCCTCTCAGCACAACTTGAGCAGGAAGTCTCCCTTGATTCTCTCATTGTGTCCCCCAAGCTGGGCAGGTGGTCCCCACCATAAATCACACCTAGTTGGGATACTGCACTTGTTCCCAGGGGCCCTGACTTGATGCTGGTAGGTTTGGAAACAGTTGAACATATCTGCATATTTTTAGTATCTAACATGAAGAGTTCACTAATGGGGATATCTCAATCTCTGCAGCCTTCTTCTTCAGGGCTATATGACTCTTTGTTGGGGGAGTGAGGAGGGCAGCCCTTTAGTCACTGCAGAATGTCCTGAAGCATCCCTGGCTTAGACCCCCAAGATGCTAACCACACAGCCTCGACATGCGGGTTCCCAAAGGTCTCCATCTATTCTAGCGTCCTTGGAGAGAGAGGACCAAAATCACCCCAAGTCAAGAACCACTGTCCAGCAGCAAGCATGAGTTTAAGTGACAGATATAAGCAAGGAAATAGTGCCTATTAGTAGAGTGACCTTGGGCCTGGCTTTCAACCCCACATGGCTTCAATTTCCTCCTCCCAAAAGAAAAAAAATCCCCTAGCAGACCATCTGCCCAGCTCACGTTCATGCAGTTGTTACAAATATCACCTCAGATAAAAGATGGAAAAATCCTGTGATGATCTAAGGAGTTCTGTACAAATGTGAGGGATTCAAACACTTCTCTCCCAGAAAGCTGACTGACTTATCCAGGCCCTATATGCAGCTTCATTCTGATGCGGAAATTGTTAACAAAAATAAAAAATAATAATAAAAAAAAAGCCACGGGTCTTCTCTTTTTAAAAATTTTTGTGCTGCTAGGGAACAAGCCTAGGGCTTTGCACATGTCCACCGCTGAGTTGTAACTGATGGCTCTTGATACTCTTTTCTGAAGCTCAGACCATACCAGAGGCTATGTGTGCAGGAAGGGGATGGGGCATCCTGAGCTGTGGAGAAGGGCTGGGGTACAGAGAAGATTCTAAAGGCAGGCAGGCTTTTAAGTGCTTCACATATTCATCAAAGGCTGGGACGGAAGTTTTAAGGGAGGGCAGAGAAAAGGAAGCTTAGGGTCGGAGGGAACAGCGCAGATCCATTATTTCAGGATCAGAAACTCCCACAGATGCGACTCGCTGGTTTCCTGCTCAGAGCCAAACTGTCCATGGCTAAAAATAGCCTCAGCAGGGGCATGGCGATGTTGGGCAGGTTTTCGTCCTGCTCCCCTGGCTGACACTGTCTCCAGAGACAGCAGAGGAGCAGAGAGGCATGGACAGTGGAACCCCGTGGGACCCATGCAGCCGCCCCCTGCGGTGAGCCCAGCCTCCGTGGAGAAAACACAAAGCCGAGTTATGTCTCCCCACTAAAAATAGCCCATCTCTTTCCTTTCGAGGACTTGGTTGGCTAAGGCTGATCTCAGATTAGTCTGAAAATACCCCTAAGGAGGAGTTCCCCAGCCACCAGGCTGAAGACGCTCTGTGGAAAAGTCCTTGGAGCGAGCGAGCGAGCAATCCAGGGACCACGATGGGAGGTGGCTCTGCCTCCAACTGGCAGGGGCAGCAGGTGCAGTGCGGAGCTGCTCGCCTGACCATGACCGAGCGCGGGGGCTCTGGGGCGGGGGCTGTGCCCGGCTGCCAACAGGGTAAGAATGGCCCTACAGCCCCAGCAGGATGGGACAGAAGGGGTTTGTCTGCTGGTTGCAAAGCGCCTCTACCTGATTCCTTCAAGGCCTTAGCAACCGAGGCTCTGGAATTTGGCTGCAGAAAGTGGCTGTGAGAGGGAGCGCTCTGGAGATGGAGCTAGAGTGGGGAGGGAACAAAGGGTCACCATTATGTGCTCAGTGAATGAATCTTTTTTTTTTTTTTTTTTTTTTTGGTAAAGGGAAAGAACAGTTGTGCGTGTAGGAGACAGAGAGAGAGAGAAGAAGAGAGTGAGTATGCATGTGTGTGTGTGGGGGGGGAATAGAGCATATGTTTCAGAATTTCTAAATTTTTCAGCTATCCTTTCTCTCAGGCCCTTTGAGATCCATATGCCCAAAAATCACACAGAAGCTGGTGAAGGCAGCTGACTTATCCTGGTCTAGCCCAGACATCTCTTCCCCGGGCCTGGCAGCCTTATTACATGAAGAAAGATCCTCTCTGCCCTGCCCTCCTTCCCTAGAAGCAACAGGCCTGGTCCCAATGCCTTCCTATTCACAGGGGCTCAAAGGACACAGACCAAAGCCCCAAGCTTTCAATTTTTCTTTCTCTTTCTCCTCTAGGAGTTTCCTTCAAACCTTACCAGACTAAACTCTCTTTGCTTTCTTTCTTTTTAAAAAAATTTTTTTTTAATTTTTTTTTTCTTGTTTCAGAACTTTTGTTTATTTTTATGGCTGGCTCAGCCTGCCCTGAGGGCAGGGCTGGCACAGCATGTGGTGCCAGCGATCGAACTGCGGTCCCTGCAGCCATCTAAGCTTTCCTAAGCAGGCACTTTAGGCCACTGAGCCATCCTGCCAGGCCCTCTTTGATTTCTAAAATTGGTGCCACTATGAATTGGGCAAAGGAATTCACAGCGCAGAGTAACTGCTCAACAGACCCGGGCTGTGCCATCTCCATCCCGAAAGTCAACACATGTGGCTCAGAGCAAAGAGATCTGTCTTAGCAGGAACTTTCTGCCAGTTGCCTGCTGAAAGGGAGAACGACGTGGGGGTCAAAGTCACCCTGGAAAGTCCCGCAAGGGACTTAATTCCTTAGGGATCGGTTTCACTTTCTGAGCTGTACACACCTAGATCTTAAAAACATTCCAAGGGAAAACCTAGAAGGGTCTTACAGCACTGGACGTGGGGAGGAGTTATCTTTGAGTGGTGCCAGGAATGGAGATTCTTGGCCATGAGCTTCAGAAGCCAATAGCACTCCTAACACTACCAAAAAGGTGGAGGACTGCCGCTAGTGGTAGGCTGTGTTCAGCAGGAGCAAGGCCCTGCATTTAATTCCAGCATAGACAAGGTGGGAAGGTAGAGAGGCGGGGAGGGGAAACACAAAGAGAAAACCTGGATAGTTGTGGGTCCCAGGCCCTGTGTGACTCTTGCCAGCTGGGTAGGCTTGGGCCTACTTTCAGCCCTGACAGGGTCTTCATCTATAAAATGTAGCAGAACAAAAACAACTCTTACTGGGGTAGAGAGAAGGAACTGAGGTGAGGTATGTAAATAAACCAATCCCCAGCATGCATCTGACCCATGGAAGGCAGAAAATCTTAGCATGCACCTGTGTTCCTGTTTCAAGTCCAAGAGGACAACAGGTTCGAGGTCACTGTGGCTCTCCTGACTGAGCTCACTCCTAAAGGGCTGGGTTCTGCTGTTTTCCGGGACAGGGATTTCCCGTTAAAGTGCCTTGACCACAGGAGTTCACATGCAGCACTCAAAGCTCAGAAGAGTTCCGCCATTTTTCCAAGGTCCCAGGGAGCAGGGATTCGACCCCGGCACTGTGCCTTGTGCCTGCCTCCCTCCCAGCGAGGTAGATACATTAAAGCACACGACCCCGCCAGGATTCCAGCTCAGAAGTGCAGGCAGCCAGAGCAGCGAAGGCTTCTTATCTGTGTCAGCTATCAAACCAGAGTGACAAGAGGGAAAGAGGAGGCTTGTCTTTGGGGTTTGGCATCAGCTTACCAAAGGGACAAGAGTTTTCAATGCTGCTACAGGGTGACAAAGTGGTAAAACAGGTTTGCAGAGCCCTGGAGAATAAAGGGAAGTGTTCTCGCCAGAAGCTAGAAGACTGGAGGAGCAGAGGAAGGGTGTGAGAGGGCCCAGGCCAGCAGCTCTGCGATGCTAAGCTGGCTCATCTATTGCTTTAGTAGGTCAAAAACAGGAATTTTCTAAGCTCCTGCTATTATGCTGGGTCACCCTTGGTGCTACTAAGATTAGCACGAAGTACACAGTACAAGCCCTGCCTTACCCAGGTGAGAATTTAGTCTGAGAGACAGGATGAATACATGAGCGCATAATATGCATATAAATGTAAATAAACCCTGGTGCGCTGTGTGCCCCGCAGACTGGGTGTGGTAATGCCTGTAATCCCAGCATTTGGGAGGCTGAAAACCGGAGCATTACTGCAAGTCCAATCTACACAGTAAGCCCCTACACACTCTGCTGACCCTACCCTAAATTCATACAAAAATGTAAATAAAACAATGATTTATAAAGATTTAAACATTAAAATATTATACGCCACTTATATTACAAGGTCAGAGCTGGGCGTGGTGGCACACGCCTGTAATCCCAGCACTTGGGAGGCTGAGGCAGGAGGATCACTGTGAGTTCAAGACCAGCCTGGGCTACAAAAGTGAGTTCAAGGCCAGCCTGAACTGCATAGCGAGACCCTGTCTCAAAATAAATAAATAAATAAATAAATAAATAAATAAATAAATAAAATTTAAAAAAAACAAAAATTATATATATATATATATATATATATATATATATATATATATATATATATAATTTTTTTTTTTTTTTTTTTACAGGTCAGACTTGTAAACTTCCTCTTTTCCTTTCCCCAGTGCTGGGGGTCACACCCAGATTCTCATGCATGCTAGCCAGGTGCTCACCCAGGAGCTATATTCCCAGTTAGGTCTTTCTGATAGCATGCATTTTGCTTGGGGCATGACGGCAGCTCTGCACGTGGAGGGAGGATGCTAAGAACCAGCCCGTCCAACAGAAGCCACGTTAAGACTCCCAGAGAGACATCCCAGAGTTGGGGCCCTGGCTGCGGAGTGGCAGGGTAGATCCGGGGTTTGGTGGGTGAGGAGAAGGTTTAGTCAGGGACAGAGACGCAGCAAGTGACTGGAGAAATGGCTGTCCACACAGCAGCAGCCTACTTGGGGCTCCAAGTGAAAAGTGTCTCTCAGAAGGGAGCAACCTTCTGCATGCCTGGCTTGGTGCTACCAGGCGACCTTGGATGTGATCATCAGTGAGCCACCAGAGACACGGGCCATAATGTACTGGGGAAGTCTTCGTTCTATGCTGCGGTTCATAGCACTGATAGGCTAACATTAGCTGAGGGTTTGCCGTATGAGCTCATTTTCCTTATGTACATGACAAGGGTAGCTATAAAGACACTGCTTATGGAGCTACTTCGAGGAACACAGGAATATGCTCATGGAGGAACACTGAAGAGGTCCCTGCTCAGCAAATCTTAGCCAGTGTAATCACAATCGTGACAGTTAACACAACAGCTCTTAAGAGACAAACAAGCTACATGGCATTTGGCTACAAGCCAGCCTCTAAAAGTGAAGACGACATCTGGTCAGAGTAATCCTGGGAACTCCCTAAATCACCCATAAAAGGCTGCAGGAGGTCCTGTGCTCTTCCTCTGGTGCAGCACTGGGGAAAGCAATAGCTCGGGTTCAGGGGCCATGGAAACAAAGGGTTTTGTTTGTGTGCATGTGAGACTCTATAGTCATATGGGAGTAGGTGGGTTGCCGGTGCGCGCAGGACCAGCAACCCTCGCTTCCATAACGGTATAGTGAGACTCAGCAAAACTGGACTGACCTTGATGGCTTTAGGAGGTCAGAAGATGTCGAGAATTCTGTGGTCTGAAATGACTCTCCTTCCTCCCCCAACCACCACCCTTAGGTGATGGACTCTTCATAAATGCCAGTGCAAAAGAACATGAATTAGATAGCCATATTTTAAAAAGTCACTAAAGAAGACAGAGAGGGCAGTGTAGGAGGTGGCACAGGGACAGATCCATGCTCTGCCTGGCAGGGTGAACTCACTTCTTCAGCGTCTGAAATCCATGTTCTTTGAACTGAAGCTCATGCTGCAGGTGAACCATCTCTCTCTTCAGCTTATTGACCTGGAGGGCAGAGGAGACCAGGGGGGCTGGGTCAGAGGTGAGCACGAAGCTGCAGGCCACAGAGGGAAGCCCGGAGCAAGCTGCTGGTTGTGCATGGTGACTCTCGGACCACACTGGTCACAACAGCTTTCCTTCCCTCACTGCTACGGGTCTGGGCTCTTAGCTGCCTACTCAGGCGGCACCCCAGCCAGAACTCCTACAGGTCCTTGCTCCAGACTAAGGGGAGGCAGAGGGAGCAGCGCATGAGAGACAGAGCTGGGCGGTCCCACTTCTTATCTCTCCATTCTGAGCTTCCCCCTTATTCTGGTGGATGAGGAAGATGGCAGTGCTGGGGGCAGGGCATATTACTTAAAGCAGAGAAAGATCACAAAGATACTTTGCATGGAGGTTAAAAAAAAAAAAAAAATCAGAGGCAACTTTAGAGACAAGGCATGCCCAAGAGCTAGATCCAGCCCATAGGAAGGCTTGCTTGACTGGCAAGTATTACTAAATTTTCAAAATGACCTACTCATAATTAAATATGGAGGGCCAGCCAAACGACTCTGCAGATTAAAGCACCTGTAAGCAGGCACAGGGGCCAGGGATTCATTACCAGGCCTGCGGTGTGGGCCGCAGTCCCTGGGGCTTGCTGAGATGGCAATTGAGACTGGGTGTGGAGGCACCGGCCTGTAATCCCAGCTCTTGGGAGTCAGTAAACAGGTGGATCACTAGGAGTCTGATCTAGTAGTGAGATCCTGAACACCCTGTAGATACCCGCCCCCTCAAGAAAAACCAATTAAATATGGGAAGATAAACACTTTCTTTTTAAAGATCTCTGAAGGTCAGACAATACTGAGTGCACTCTGGCACAGGTAAAATGACTAGCGCTGAAATTCCACTGAGACGGAGCACACCCCTGAAGGGTAGTAGTCCTGGAGACTCCCCTGACTCACCCTTCATCTAGGGCTTCTTCCGGGCATCTGAGTTGTTGTGACTTCTGAATTAAGCTAAGGCAATGTTCCCAACATTGACTTTACCAAGAGCGAGCCACTTCCCCGCTGCAGGGTCTTGGCTGCCATGTGAGTGAAATGAGCACTGTAATGCTTACCCCACAAGGTAAACAAAAATTAAGATAATACAGGAAAAGCAGCAGCTAGGAAGCGAACACATTATACTGAGGACTTTAGCAGGAGGCTCGGGTCTCACTGACCTCGGGTAAGCTTCTCAGCTCCCCCAAGATTATATTTGTTTGGTTTTAAAATGTAGAGGATGACGGCAGCTAACTTGGTGGGGTTATTGCTAAGATGTGAGATGACACAAAGCAGCTGCTACACCGTTTTGCCTGGGATGTGGTTGGGACATGGCAGCTGTCCCTGTAACCACAGCTACTGCCACTGCTGCTGCAGTTTTGGGCTTGTCAGCACTGGCCACCACAGCTGGGTAAGTCCGCTCTGGCCTGGGGCTGGAGTGAACAGGCTCAGGGCTCACGACTGCATCCAGGACACCGTGAGGAGGCCTTACCCGGGATTTTGCGGTGGCAATTTCGGCTTTCAGGATCTCAGGGTCATACTTAGAGCTGGAGGATGAGCCAGAAACCACTGTAATGAGAAAAGCAAAAGGTTACAGACAAAGGATTTCAGTAAAAACAACAACAAAATATCAGCAAGATGGACTGGGAGGACGGGGAGTTTTCTTAAGGACCAAAGTGATTTTCTGAGGGTCCTAAGGGGAATTTGGTGAATAAGTACATGTGGTATGTGTATAAAATGGGGACTATGAAACCTACACAACTTAAAATGATGTACAGCCAGGCATGGGGGCATGTACCTATAATCCCAACATTTGGGAGGCTGGGACAGGAGGACTACCAAGAGTAGGGAGGCCAGACTCGGAGGCTACACAGTGAGTTCAAGGCCAGGCTGAATCACACAGCAAGACTCTGTCTCCCCAAAAATAAAAATAAATAAAAGGCAGTATAAAAGCTGGATGTGTTGACACACACCTGTAATCCTAGCACTTGGGAGGCTCAGGCAGGTTGATTGCCAAGAGTCTGAAGCCAGCTACGGTTACATAGTGAGTTCAAGGCCAGTCTGAATTAGAGGGAAACCCTGTCTTAAAAAAAAAAAAAAAAAAAAAAAAGTATAGAAAAATACTAAACAATAAGGGAATGTGTCCATGACTTACTGTTATAATAAAACCAGCTTTAAAATAATTTAAATTTTGAAAATGTACAGTTACTAATGACTACACACCTGTCTTAAAAAGACTGGACAATAGGATGCAGCTCTATGGGAGGACAGTATGTGCTCAGCAATGTAAGAGTTACTGGGTTCAATCCTCAGCACTAAATAAATTAAAAATAAAACAGGCTGGAAAGAAATGCACCAAAAAGATAGCATGGATCCCTAGAAAGGCAGGTGATGGGTATTTTTACCTGTGTATTTTTTCTACATCTCATAACATGGACTTTCTTTTTTTTTTTGTCCTTTTTGAGACAGGGTCTCACTATGCAGCTCAGGCTGGCCTTGAGCTCACTTTTGTAGCCCAGGCTGGTCTCGAACTCACAGTGATCCTCCTGCCTCAGCCTCCCGAGTGCTGGGATTACAGGCGTGCGCCACCACGCCCAGCTTCAACATGGACTTTCTTATTATCAGAAAAATTACTAAGCACTATTATTTTTTTTTTCTTTCTTCTTTATTTTTTTGTCTTTTTGAGACAGGGTCTCACTATGCAGTTCAGGCTGGCCTTGAACTCACTTTTGTAGCCCAGGCTGGTCTCGAACTCACACTGATCCTCCTGCCTCAGCCTCCCAAGTGCTGGGATTACAGGTGTGAGCCACCACGCCCAGCTTTGTATATTTTTCTTCTTTATACTGAAATACATTTGAAGAGAAATAACCCCAAATCTTCCTACTCTGATGCAATTTATTTTTTTCTATAATTGCCTTCTAGTTTCTCTATAGTTCCATTGTATTGTGTTAATTTTTCAAGTTTTATTTTATTTTAAGAATTGTTTATTTTTACTTATTTTTTTCTTGTTTCAGAATCTTTATTTGTTTATTCACTCATTTTTATGGCTGGCTCAGCCCACCCCGAGGGCAGGGCTGGCACAGCATGTGGTGCCGGGGATCGAACCACACTCCCTGAAGCCACCCAAGCTTTTCCAAGCAGGCGCTTTAGACCACTGAGCCATCCTGCCAGGCCCCAATTTTTCAAGTTTTAAAGACAATAATAAAAAAATACATTGATACAGAATTTCAAAACAGGATAGGAAATCAACAGTGGTTATTATATTGCATATTGTTATCTTCAAAGAAGCTGTTCAGATTACCACACATAGGCATAAACGATTGATCAGACAATATAAACACTGTTACTTTCAATGCACTGATTGTGTTGCAGTTCTGAAGTAGCGTGACTTGGAAAAAGATTTTATGGCTTATGAGGAAAATGAGCACCACAGAGTAACATGCATAGAGTATAGGAAACTACTTCTTAAAAAGAAAAGGGGGAGAGGAGACAAAGTAAAAAAGAAGCGACACTGGGTTAGCACAAGGTTAAGGCTCGTTGTGTACCAGGAGATCCTGCTGGCTCTGAGCTTCTTATGCACAGCTGCTAAGGTAAGAGCTGAGGACCATGGTGCCCTTATGACAAATCCAACTCTGCTGTTCAGAAAAGACCAGTTACTCTTGGGACGCCAGAAAGGTATCTGGCGAGTCCTTCATCACACTGGTAAAGATATGTGCTCTCCTTTCCACTCAGCACTGCACGGCCTCTGCCCCTGTCCTGCAATCACTTGCTACGACCTTGTTATTTTCTAGGATTTGCGATTTACTGTACATATTCAGAGAATGTGGCATTTACTATAAAAGGGACAGTAATGAGGAGGGATGCTGCTTTGAATTATATATGATGGAAGTTAAACTCTAACACTGTGAAGTCTAGGAAGAGAAAATCGTCCATTCTGCATAGTAACAACAAAATGTCACCATGGTTGGGGGCGTGCAAGAAGACAGGGGGAATGGGAGACCTGTGAGCACAGTGCACTTCTACCAAGTCTACAGTGTCAATGATGACCACAATGGTGGTAATGACAGACCCTAGGATTTGCCCGGCAGACAAAGGGAGTCCATATCAGGACAGCAAGGCCTTGACCATTCTGGTTTTTTTGTCTTTTTGAGACAGGGTCTCGCTATGTAGTTCAGCCTGGCCTTGAGCTCACTTTTGTAGCCTAGGCTGGTCTCGAACTCACACCAATCCTCCTACCTCAGCCTCCCGAGTGCTGGGACTACAGGTGTGTGCCACCACGCCTGACTGACCATTCTGTTTTGAGCACGGGACTGGTATTCTAGGTACAGAAATGTTTCATTTCCCGATTTGAGGTTTTCTCTTCTGCTTTCTAATGCTCCTGGTCTTTGCTAGACTTGGAGGTCTCAGAGAGAGACCTCAATGAACACGGAGCAGAAGGCCCTGCCTTAGGCATATTCCCAAACAGCCGCATTTCTACAGCATTTTAAGGTGGCTCGGGCTCTTTGTTACCCTGTGATTGGTAGCATGAGCAAGATAAGTCCAAGGAGGAGCTGTGAGTGTGGAAATAAGATGGGGACACAGAGAGAAGGGTCATCAAAGGGAGGTCCCTCTTCTATGAGCACCCTATCTTGACGACCACCTTGGCCATTAGGTTGTGTTGCTGCAGGTGGGAGAACCCTCAGAGAGAAATGTGAGGAGGGCCTTGGGGGCAGCCTAGAGAGACTGTGAGACTGATACACACAGAAGAGGTGAATAACACCCTGGGCTTAGAGGAAAATTTATCTTACATCAACAGGCACTGACCAAGATGATTCTCAGATTCTATCAGGCCCTCATTGCTGGTGGGATAAGCAAACAGAAGTACTGAGGCATGATAGCTTGTTAATTGAGGGTTGGTTTATATATATGATGTGCATCACAGTGACCAGCTATGGATCACAGTGACCAGCCATTTCTAAGAGACAGAAGCTACCAGAACTGGAGCAAGAACTATAACCCGGGCAACTAAAGAACTCAAATGCACTGGCATTTGAGGGTGCAGGGGTGGGAGGCATTTTCTGTTACATTTTCCCCTCTGGCAAATCTTTGCTGGGCTTCTTACATGTGATCTTTTGAGATAAAGCCCAATTAGAATCAGTCAGTGGTCCTAGAATGAGGCCAAAGCAAACTTCCCCAAGATTGTCTTATTACAGAGTTTTTCTCTAAACTGCTTTTAGGAAGAGACATCATTTGGTCCCATCTGTTCTGTAACATTGCTTTGGCAAAGTACTGAGGGAGCTCATCTGATCTAGGACAATGTCTAGTGGGCCTTGGACACTTATCAAGTCTTGGTCAAGTGTTCGATTATTCTCCTCTCTTGGCACAATCATCTATACAGATTAAGGCAAAACAAACAAAACACATAGCTATCAGATCAGGCTGAAAAAGATACACAAATCAAGGGAATAATAGGTATGGAGCAATCCTATGAATGATGTCCTCAGGCTTAAGTAGTGTGTGCATGGAGTGCATTGTCTTTTCAAAATGATGCTTGGAGGGCCGGCCAAATTACTAAGCAGATTAAAGCACCTACAAGCAGGTAAAGGAGCTGGGGTTCCATCCTGGGGCTTGCCATGCTGGCCCTGCCCCTGGGGTGCACTGAGATATCAATTAAGATGGGGGTGGTGGTGAGCGCCTGTAATCCCAGCTCTTGGGAGGCTGTAAACAGGTGGATCACTACAAGTCCGATCTAGTAGTGAGCCCCTGAACACTCTGTAGACCCTTCCCTAAAGTACCAAAAAAAAAAAGCCTCAGAGCTGTTCTGCTAAATGTTCCAGCAGATCTAAGGCTGCATTACTGAAACTTGTAGAGGTAGTTAATATATACCTAGGTTATCTGCTGTGCAGGAATGCCTACAGATAAAGCTGGTCTTTTAACTGATTACAAGCTATTTTTCTTTAACTTTTTAAGAGTGTTATAGCCTGTATGTTGCATGTAGTTTTTATGTAATCTAGTTTTTGAGTTAGCTCTTCTATAGACGCAGGCTTGTTGCTGCTGCCAGTGGTTGAGGGAAGACCATACCTAAGGATGATTATTTACGGCAGGATCTTACAAACTCTTTATGGATATGGAATGGGAGTCAAGGCCAGTGACACAGGCTCTGAAGCCTGAGCGGGCTGCCTGGGCACAGGTGACATTGCAGTGACCTGAGCTTGTAAAATACCCTGAGGTGGGGGGAAGTCTGCTGCCTGGGATCAGTGCTTCAATCAGATCCCCAAAGGGCATGAGCCCTCTGGACTGGATTATTTTGTGTCCTTGTTAGCAGGTTTCCAAGTAACAGCAGGAAGTAATTTGCCATGCAGGTCATCCCTACATGACCAGGCATCTTCCACCCACAGCTTACTGGTATACTTGGCCTGCATAGTTTGGTCAAAATAGTTTTGTCCAAAGTAACCACAGCACAGTTAGCCTGTTGGACTTCATTCCCAACGGAGCTACATTCACCTGTGAACAGGGTGTGCTCAGCATCTGTCAGAGGTCTATGTTTTAGAACAGTTCATCCCAGTCCAGCATGAGACACCTGGACAGTTAAGTCTCAGCCTAAAGTCCGCTGGTCAGCTTTCTTGGTCAGAAGCACAGCAGCCATTAGAGCACAAAGGCAAAAAGGATGAAGTCCTTAGCAAATGGATCTAAGTATTAACATAGGTAGCTATTGGGCATTCCCAGGAAGCTTGTGAACTCAAGGATCCAGATTGGGCCGGGCGTGGTGGCTCACGCCTGTAATCCCAGCACTCGGGAGGCTGAGGCAGGAGGATTGATACGAGTT
>PVJA010031213.1:0-25110 GCA_004027025.1 Myocastor coypus | reverse complement strand
GAGTAGGTGGGAAGGGAAGGGAAAGAAAGAGGGGTGGAAAGGGGGGGAAATGGGGGAGCTTTAGAGCCTAAAACCTCTCAAGATAAACTCTCTCTTCTGTACAGGGGTCTGGGGGGACCAGCAGGAGAGGAAACCGCAGAAAGGCTCGCACAGGGGTAAACACAAGCGGTTATTTTAGGACGTGGTGGTCGCTGGTGGTCTGCGCCTTCCTCCTGGAGGTCGGCATCTATTCGGGGCAACAAACTGGGTCATCGCGGCCCAGCCCTGTGGCGGCGGCTAGGTTGATCATCCATGGCGGGCGGCCCCTCCATCCACCCATGTGCGAGCCGCGCTTTGATATCCGGCCAGGGACGGGCAGGTTCTCAAAGTCCCCATTCATAGACCCTACGCCCAGGGGCAGCAAACAGAAACAAAGTTGTTTCTCCATCGGTCTAGAAGGTGGGTTCCTGTTTATTAACCCGAAGACCACAGAGGGAATGCGTGGTTCCGAAGGTTCCTCCGGAGCCACAGGAGCCGGAGGCCGGTGAGAAAAAACACCCATCCAGTGATTCCTCTGCACAAAAAGCTGCCACTGCAGCCCCCGGCCGGCACAAGGAGGAAAAGAGGAAAATTCTCCCCAGATCTGGGGTCTGTGCGCACAAGGCTGGGTTTCAGGCCGTCGGAACCTCCGCCCGTCGCCCCTCTTCCTGCCAGCTGCCCCCTTCCTTCCTTCTGGTTTTGTCATGGTGGGAAACACCCCAACGGCCTTTTTCCTTTAAAAAAAAAAAAAAAAAAAAAGTCACTGGCAATTAGTTCCCTGTGGAAATTGGAGGCCGGTGGAAAGGACTTCAACAGTAAGAAGCTCAGAGAAACCGTCCATCAGGCCCAGCCGCCCTGGACCACAGCCTCCTGCCCTCGTCGGAGGCCACAGGCTGCGTTTCCCACCTACAGCGGGGACCGTGGAGAAGGAATTAAGGAGCAAGAGGAGATAAGACGGAAGCCCGAGCTCTCTTTTGAAGCTTAATTAATGCAAACTGCTCAGCCCCAGACGGCACATGCCACCATCGAGAAAAACAGCGCAGATAATCGCTAACAGGGGAGCCGCGTAGGTCCAGGGCAGGGCTGCAGTGGAAGCCGGTCTGGCCTATCGCGCAGCAGAGAACTTCCGCGCTGTGGTAATTAAACACAGTCACACCCAAAGGTGAAAACATCCCTGCCTCGGCAGAGGAGAGGGAAGGGGCTCAGAGTCACTCGCATTTCATTTATCTCTTTGGCAATTTATTTGTAAGGGGCAGATCAAGCAACCTTGTCACCAAGACACAAAGGCGTCCTCTCAAAGGTAAACAAAGTGTGTCCTCGCCATCTCTGGGACCACCAGGACGTTTTATGATTTCTTTACACTACAAATATTTGACAGTGCTGGGTCACCCACTAAAATCACCCTGGGGCTTTGTCAACAATTCAGGAGCTCCTCCAGCGTCCAGGGGAGCCTGGCCCAAATAAGCACCGCTGATCTTATGCCCGTGTGCAACATAGAGCCAGCCATCTGCCCTCCTTCCCTGTCCTCGGGCCACCATCAGCGAGGGGCAGGAAGGTCTCAGGGGCTGCTGATGTGGTCTCTGTTGTTTTCCACACACTCAGAGGCTGGGCAGGTGTGGTCAGGGGGCAGAGGCATGGGTGACAGCCGGGCCTCGCAGCAAGCAGACTACAGAGGCAGCCTTGACCCTGCGCAGACAAGCGCATCCGGGCTAGCCATCCTGGCGACACCGCACCCCGCCCTGGGCAGCCACAAAAGTACCTCGCAGCCTGAGTCAGAGGACCTCGGCCCAGACTGTCCCATCTAGAGCCTCCTGCTTCTCGCCCTCCTCCCACTGGCCAGGTCAAGTTCAGGCAGGGACAAATGGAATAACAGGGGTGTCTGAGACAGGAGGAGGCCCAGGATCTGAGGCATCTTCCCGTAGAGTGTAGTTCGGGGTAAGCACAGGAAGGAGCAGAGAGGCGAAGGCCATGGCCAGAGCACATCAGGGACCCAGGCACTGTCAGTAGTCTGCCCCTGACAGCTGGGTAAGAGCTCGCCTCTTGTGCCCAGGCACCCACACATGCCGGCCTGGTCACTCCCTCTGGAGGACCAGAAGACGGAGGTTTCCCCCGAAGCCTCCCCAGCCTTACTTAGAGAGTCTGGTGTCATTTTCCCCCTTCAAGGATGAGAAAGCAGGTGCCCAGAGAGAAAGGAGGGAACTGGAGAAAGGCGAGGTAGGAGCCCTGAGCTTTGGACAAGAATTCTGCCATCCAGAGAGGCCCAGGGTTGCAAAGAAGGGGCCCCAAAGCCAAGCAGGAGCCATCAGACCCTGTCATCAGCCTGCTCCGCACCCATCCCTGAAGCCCCTCTGTCTCTGGGTCCAGAGCTGACCCTCCAAAATAAGAGCAGTTTCCTTCAGGAGCCCACAGTCTTCCTAACTGAGCACCACCAGGAAGGATGCAATCTAACGGCAATAAAGGCTTCAGGCTTTCCCTTTCCTCGTCTTCCTTTTTCTCTTCCTCTGTCCTTTCTTCCCCACCTCCCCCCCTTTTCCCCCATCTCCTTTCCTCCCCCTCCCAAAGCCAAGCTGGATGAGGCCAAGGGGTCCAAAGTGAGTTCTGACTACCCCAGCCCCCTTGGTCAGCTGTGTATAGCAGGGGTTGGGATGGGATGGTACCCAGGCCAGGCAGGCCGCTTGCAGCCCCCCTGCTGCCTGCGATGCACCACACACAAACCCACCTCAGCCCTCGGCACACAGCTCCCTAGGAGAGCAAGCTAGGTGAGGCCCTGCCTGCCCCCCAGGCGGGCCACCCTGCTCTGCGCTGAGCTTCTTGTGCCCGTCACACGCGCACGCACGCACGCACACGCACGCACGCATGCACGCATGCACACGCACACACGTACGCACGCACGCACGCACGCACGCACACGCACGCACACGCACGCACACATGCAATGAATCATCCTTGAGATACCTTGAGACACCAGAGGCAATCAGCGGCCACTTCCCAGCAAGTTGCTCTCTACTGCTTGAGGTAAAATGAGTGCTGCTTCAACCAGATCTGCTCATGATTCAGATGTAAAACTAAATTGAATGATGACCTTTGGTGGAGAGAGCCATCCCTTAAGCAATGAAAGAAAGTCCCCCTCAGGGCTGGTGTGGCTTGCAGAAGACAGAGTGCCTCTGGCCCCTGTCATGTGTGTATTTCTGCACCTGTGGCCTGGGCCACTCTCTGCCTCTGCCTTTTAACCCAGGACTAACTTGCTGCCACCTCTCTGTGCCCTGCCTGTCACCCCCGATGCCATCTCTGAAGTCCACAGCTGGGCCGTACCGTGCTTGCTGCACAGTTCACCCCAAAAATCTGAAAGAAAAACACACGAAACAAAAGCTTTCCACTCAGAGCAGGCAAGCTTCGCTTTTATAAAATAACTGTTACTTAACAGAAGGCTCCATAAACCTCAGGAAACACTGGAACATCTGGTACATAGTGTCGGCTTCACACACTAGCCGGTCCAGGGTCCTAACCCAAGGATCAGAGCCCGGGCCTGGCATCCCTGGCTCCCATAGGACAGCCCCAGGACAATGGGCTCATCTGTGCCTCCCGCCAGACCAGCCATGGGCAACAGGGACTCTGGCGCCAGATCCCAGGAGGCAGAGAGCAGAGGGGAGGACGGAGCAACGGAGGACCTTGCCTGTGACAGCGACAGGGGCACGCTGGGAGCTGGGAGCAGACCAGGCAGCTTCAGGGATCCCTGCACTATGCTCAACAGCACTGTTGGGCTGGTGGGCACCGGGCACTGGGGATGGCCACTTAAGGACATTCTGAAGTCCTCTGGCAAAAGGTCACAGCTCACGGCACAGCCGCTCTTAATGGCTGTCTTGCTGTGGTGGCACCTGAGGATCCCACAGGTGCCACGGGGAGGGTCTGCTTTGCTACAAGGGAGCATCTCTTTCCCCTGCTTTTCTACTGTGCCACCTGGAACCCAGGCAGATGGATGCCTGGATGGCTTCCCCCAAAAGGGGCTGTCAGAGACCCCAACTGCTGGGCACACTCTCCTCCTTAAAAACCCTGTCAGTGCACATGGCATTAAAAGTCCAGAATTGTCCCACTGTCCCAACCCAGGAGACAGCAGGCATCCAGGACTGAGCTAAAGACCATGGGCCAGGGGAAGATGGGCCAGGGATCCCTGAAGCCAGCCTCTGTGTACACATCCGACAAAGGGCTCTTGCTCACAGGACAGACTCCGTGCACCTGGATCTGGATTGTGCTTTCTGTATTCTTCACTGAAAACAACCAGATCTAGGTCATGAAATGTAACAGAAAGCCTGCTGAAAGGTTGGGAAAGAAAGACATTGGTTTTCTGTCTTTGAATGTGGAGCTACAGCAGCCATTTTGCAACCAAGAGGCTACAGCCTAAAAGTAAAAAGTGAATTACTGAGCGTAGCAGAGGGGAAGAACAGAAAGGCCCTGAACAATT
This sequence comes from Myocastor coypus, assembly GCA_004027025.1. Classification (NCBI taxonomy): domain Eukaryota; kingdom Metazoa; phylum Chordata; class Mammalia; order Rodentia; family Myocastoridae; genus Myocastor; species Myocastor coypus. The sequence continues at coordinate 20,633 of PVJA010031213.1, read as the reverse complement.
GATAATACGATGGAAACGAAGCCAGAAAATGCCTGCTTTCAGACATTTTGTTGGGGAAGGGACATACAGAAGCCACTGTTGATTTACTAGGTGTGATCCAAAAGTATCATGAATGAACACTTACATTTTAAAACATTCCTACGGTTTTAGACACACAACCATGAATTCATCTCAGAATACTCCTTCTCGCCTTGAGCATGCTGCTCCCTTCATCCTTGCCAGTTTTCAGAAGCAGTTCTGGGAGTCCTCTTTCCTGTCTCTGGTTGTGCCACATGGTTCCCCGGGTAGCCTAAGTGGGTTCAAAACATCCACCTTGCATGTGCTATTCGGCTATTACACTGCAATTTTGGTAGGGGCTGAGGATGGAACCCAGGAACTCGCTTATGTTAGGCAAACACTCTGCCACCGAGGCATACCCTCAGCCCTCTTTCTGGGTCGTTTTGACTTTGAGGAATGAGGCAGATGTCACATGGAATCAGATCCAGGGAATTAAGATGAAGGAGAACACAATGTCCTGTTTTTATAAGCCTGGCTCCCTGATGGATGATAGCGCTGATAATTATTTCACTTCTACATGTGACTATCTATTTAGTATCTCTGTCCCCAACCCAGCTTTAAGTTTCAGGAGAGCAGACCATATATGTTTGCCTTTGAACTTAGGGCCCCACTTATAGATGCTTGAGAAACACTGGCTGGATGACTGAGCCATACTTGTTCTCATAGACCCTGGTTGCTGCCTATTTGAGGAAGGGCTGTGATCCTGTCTCAATTTAGTGTTCAGACAGGAACTGGCAAAAGAACGCCCCACACTGATCCTTTGAGAAACTCCAGTAAATACAGGGTGGACGGGATCCGCAGCCTCCTGGACTCATTTCCCATGGGACAAACACATTTTGCTTTCTGCAGAAAATCGGCTGCTTCCACTGAGCTGCCACGCTCTGCCACCGTGTAAAGCCTTTCTTGTCACTACCAGGGTCGTGTGACCCCTTCTGCCGCCAGCTGCAACAGCAGCCCCCCCCCCCCAGAGCTGACCCTGAACTGAGGAGAAAGGGTTGAATGGCCCCACCCACCCGAGCAGGCTGTCTGCGGATGTGCTCCAGAGGTTGGTCTGCTCCCCCGGGGTCCCACCATGCCAGGGTGGACACGATAATTCTCTGCTCCTGCCGCCAGCACATGGGCTCCTGTCCAGTGCGATCTCCCAGGGGAGAAGGGGCCCGAGCAGCACTTCCGGTCCTGTCCATACTGCGCCTCCTCAGAGGGCAGGAAGCTGGCTCCCGGGAGGCTGAGAGTACTTGGGTCCAGGACCACGCTCCGGGCCTAGGAACGCTTAGGTTATATAACTTCCTGGTTATATAACCCCGGCCACCATCCAGTCTCTATAAAAACTCGCTCTCCACTTTGGTAAAGTGGGGAATGATGAGATCACCGAGTAAAGCTCAGGCTTGCCACTCAGCAGGGCACCCAAAGCCATTCCTGCTCAGTTCGATGCCACCCTCCGGGAGCTGTCCCGATTGTCCTCTTCCCACCATTTGCCCACACTCTTAGTTTTGTGCCCAGGACCCCCAACCGCAGTGGCTCTGAGGTTTGCTGCCTCTAAACGAGCTGCCTTAGCATGACAGCTCCCTGCTCCAAAGTGTTAGAACCTGCCAACTTCCTGGTTATGCGGCGGTTGCCCTGAACCCAGCTCTCCCGTTTCTCACAGGGCAAATCCTCTCCTCCTTGTCCCATTCATGCCATCTGAAAACCAGGGATAATGAGCTCTACTTCACAGGATCGTTATAAGGTTTAAAAATTAAATACTTGTAAAGTGCCAGGCACAAACCAGATGTGGAAACTGTGCCTTAATGTTGCTATTAATATTCTTCTTGGCCCCAGTGAGATAGCTCAGCAGTCTAAAGCCCCTGCTCAGGCAAAAAACGCAGGGATCGCAGTTGGATTCTTGGGCACCACAGGCCTTGCCAGCCCTGCCTCCAGGTTGGACTGAGCCAGCTACCAAAAAAAAAAAAATTATTCTTCTTCAAGATCCAAGTTAGTAGTGGGCTTGCAGCTTTAGTTCAGTTGTTTAAGTGCCTGTTTGGGTAAACCCAGTCAGGCTCAGGGGATTAAAGCGCCCGCAAGCAGACTCAGGGGCCAGGGGTTCAATCCCTAGGCATGCCATGCCAGCCCCACCCCTGGGGCACACTGAGATGGCAACTGAGACTGGGTGTGGTTTTGCACGCCTGTAACCCCAGCTCTTGGGAGGCTGTAAACAGGCAGATCACTCTGAGTCTGATCAGGTAGTGAGAGCCTGAACACCCTGTGGACCCTTCCCTAAGATACAAAAAGAAAAAATAAAAATACATAAATAAAAAGATCCAAGTTAGCATACGACTGAATTGAGCGGGGGCTGGTGAAAGGAGGAGAAGCCATAGAAGCAAGGACAGGGCTTTTGGTTTTACTCTTTTCTTCTCTTAAAGCTGAGAAGCAGCTTGGCACTCCTCGGGGTCTGGAGACCAAGCCGGCCAGCCACCCAGCACGCCGCTGCTTCCCGTTAGGATGCTGCTTTCGAGCTCAAGCCCTGCTGGGCCCGGTCCAGAGATGCCTGGCACAGGCCTGGCATCACCACATGAGGAAAGAAGAACTATGTGGTTGCAAACCCATACACAGATCTGGATCCAACATCAAGTTCCCGGATGGACCCACCAAGTTTCTATTTTAGGAGGAGTTCTTTCTCTCTATGTCCCTGTCTGTCTGCCTGCCCAGCCGTCTGTCCCTCTGTCTGACTCTCCATCGTCTGTCTGTCTCTTACTGGCAATGTTCAAGGCTCTTGAAAATAAAAGTTTATTATGGAAATGCTGACAGGCCCTTAAATAGAGCCCGGTATTCACAACACTGTAATTATGCCGCCATTGAAAAGCTACAAAGAAAACATGATTTTCTTGTGCAAATAAATCATGCATGGCTTTAAAGGCCCAGATTTAAATCATATGACCCCCTGAAGAAACATCATCTTCCGTATATGAATGGATTACAAATAATGATTAAAAAGAAAAAAGAAAACTAGGCCTGTACAAGGAAAACGTAGGCAGATTTCCAGATTTTCTCCAGTATTTTGTAAAACTAGATGGGTCCCTCACTCCCATCCCACCGCATGACCAGCCGCCAGATTTGCCCTGCTACCGCATGTACTGGTTGGGCTAGAAACTGAGTCCGATCAAAGAAATAATGAAAAGATTCACATGTCCTTTCATTTTAAGGAGACAGGGCCACCAAGGCTTTGGAAATGCGTCTCGCCCCACTCCCTGCATTGCACACACGGCACTCAGGGACATCGCAGCACCCACCCTGCCTCAGTGAAGGGCTTTATGTGTCTCCAGAGCTTCAGAGGCTCCAGTCACTGAACTAAGGAAGGAGCTTTTTTTTTTTTTTTTTTTTCTCCATCCAGATTGTGGTTTGCCTATTTTCCAAGAGCTATTGATACTTCCAAATGGCAGTTGCTAAATGACAAGTTTCATTTTGGTAATTATCAAAAATGAAACTAGCAAGAGAATTGAGGCTCTAATTCTTTTTCTGAAAAGAAGAAACAAAAACCACCCTGCATGGTGGTACCTGCATGGAGCTGCAAATGGCTACAAATATTTACTTATACCTATAAAAATAAAAGTATAATTGAGCATTCATGTTTTCAGCAAAATTAAATTTTCCATCGATGTGGATTTCACGTTTAGCAGTAAATTAACTTCTAAGATGCCTTTCAAATCATATGTAAGAAACTAAATTACATTGTTTCTGGTTTTCTTAACATTTTTTAAACTCTTTTATGGATTCATTGAGTGACTGATTCATTGACTGATTCATTGACTGATTGATTGATGATTGATTGATTAGGTCTCTATGGCATAGCATGCAGGTCCTTGAGCTTGCCAGGTAGGTGCTTAGTCAGCCGAGCTATCTGCCCAGCCTGTCTTACCAACTCTCTTACTCTACTGTAGTTCTCCGAGAACTGGGTGACAGTCACCAGAGTCCCTACATCACACACAAACCGAGGCTGCTACAACCCAGGCTTGGAGCATGGCTGTATTAAAATACCAAGTCAACAAAAAATCATATATATTTGAAAGCAGGTTAAATCTTTCTTTGTTCTCAGCACACACCAGATTGGGTGTGTGCGAGTGCATATTCAATACATGAAAATAACCTTAACATTCTTATAAAGAGCTGATTTGTGTCCACTTCTCCATGTAGAAGTCCTAACCCCACCTAAGGGACTGTGTTTGGAGAGTAGGCCTTTAAGGAAGTGAAAATTAAGACTAAATAAGGTCCCCAGAGTCACAAGGGTGGGACCCTAATTCAGTAGGACTAGCGTCCTTAAGTAACAGTATACCAGCGACACATGTGCAAAAAGAAAAAGCCACATGGGTCTCAGCCAGAGGACAGTCATCTGCAGGCCAGAGACAAAAGCCTGAGGGGCAATCAACCCAGCCAACACTTGACCTTGGACTTCTAGAGCTGTGGGCCAATACATGTCGGCTGTTGTACGCCACCTAGCCCATGGCATCTTGCTCTGATACCCCCAGCAGACTAACACAACTCTGTCATAGGTCACCCCCAAATCTCATCATTGCTTTCCTATTCCTGGTGCTGGAACTCCCCACATGCCTTCTCATGCCTGCTTGGCTGGCCCTCCAGCCCTGTCCTCTTTGGCTCAGTCCCTAGTTACATGTATTGATGGGGCCTCTGGTTCCTAGAAATACCTATCACCATCTTCTTTTCCTTTTACACCAACCAGGAGAGAACATTCCTGAAAAGTAAAAGCTTTCCCATCAGAACCCTACCTAAGGCTTCCTTTCGGCCAGAACCGCCATCTTCCAGTAATTTGTCAAAATGACTAACACAAAGGGCAAGAGGAGGGGAACCCGTTATATGTTCTCCAGGCCTTTAGAAAACATGGGGTGGTTCCTTTGGCCACATATATGCGAATCTACAAAAAGGGTGACATTGTAGACATCAAGGGAATGGGTACTGTGCAAAAAGGAATGCCTCACAAGTGTTACCATGGCAAAACAGGAAGAGTCTACAACGTTACCCAGCACGCTGTTGGCATTGTTGTAAACAAGCAAGTTAAGGGCAAGATACTTGCCAAGAGGATTAATGTACGTATTGAGCATATTAAGCATTCAAAAAGTCGTGATAGCTTCCTGAAACGTGTCAAGGAAAATGATCAGAAAAAGAAAGAAGCCAAAGAGAAAGGTACTTGGGTTCAACTGAAGCGCCAGCCTTCCCCTCCCAGAGAAGCGCACTTTGTGAGGACCAATGGGAAGGAACCTGAGTTGTTGGAACCTATTCCCTATGAATTCATGGCCTAAACTGGAATGTAGTTCTGCCATTCACCACCTAGTTGACAGCAAAGTGTTCTAGGTTCTGTATAAAAATAAAATTGCCCTGTGTTGTAAGGATGATTTTCTTAGTTGAAGAGGTATGTGGTGCCTTCTTACCTCAAACATATCTCAGCAGATTTTCACTGTAGTGAGTAATTGTGTCTGGTCTTTACTCTTCAGTGTTTTCTTGCTGAAAAGTATTGCTGAGGTATTGTGCAGGTATATACCCAAATATTTATAAAATACTTATATTGGCTTGAAGATCTTGTAAGTCACCATTGGGAAAAAATGTATCCAAATAAGTGGAAGTCACTTAAGAAACAAATGTAAGTCCATTTCAGTTAAATAAATTGTTTAAAGCACCTAAAAAAAAAAAAAAAAAAAAAGAACCCTACCTAAGGAGGTGGAGTGAGAGGCCACCAGTCTAGTCCATGCCCATTTTGGTGGTCTCTGTCACATGTTTCATGATCAGAATGTGGAAGCGAAGAGAATATGTGGTTCAGAGATACAGACGCTTAAGTAAACATCATGCCAGCAGTAGGAATGACCAAGGTACACCCAATATTAAAAAAGTAAGAATCCAAATGTCTGACTAATACATTTTCATGGTGACAACGTTGATCCACAGCCTGGATACCCTATCCACCTGCCCAGAGCCAGTGTGATGGTGAACAGGTGGGTGAGGTCCACCGGGTCTTCCTGCTCTCCAGGGAAAACCAGAGGACTAAGTAAACCTCAGCCAGCCCCTCCTAACCGGACCTAGACAAAGATGGGCCCAGAAAGGATTCGCGGAAGAAGAGAAGTTTTACAAGCGCCAATAGAGGGCCTGAGCTGTGTTTCAGAATGGGCTTGTTTACAGTTGACAACCAAAATATTTAGAAATGTAATGTGGAGAAAAGGTCACCACCAAGCCCTGCACATTCTACCGTTAGTCAGCAGAGCGCCTGCCGGTCTGCGCTCCCGCATCTGGGTGCAATTATGACAGAGTTTAAGGCTCTGCAGCACCTTTGGGCCCTCTCCCTGTGTTAACTGAGTATCCTTATGGTACCCCTGACCTCCTGGGAGAGGACAAGATGGCTTGGGGGAGATGCCTCCTGCGGGCAAAGTTCTGGGCAGCCTCTACAGAGCCCAGAGCTCCCAGCTTCCCCGAATGCAGGAGGCACCCACAATAGAAAGGCCCTCATTGCTGCCCCAGTCCTGACACAGCTTCCCTCCCGGGAGAGATGAAAGGTTCTTTCTGCATCCTCAGTCGTCTCTCTGCCACTCACGTTCCCAGAGTCCTTCTGCAATCCAAGCTGGCTTTGTGTACCCACTGGGCTAAGCAGTGTCAGGTTCCCAGAATGCCCAGCAGAGCAGGAACAGGACCTGGGGTGGGGGCTAAGGGAGGGAGGCATGGTGCTCTGAACACCTCTGTGGCTTGCTCCTGGACAGGGCCATACAAAGGCTCGGCTCCCTGGGGAAGGATGCTGCTTCTATCAGCCATTTGCATCATGGAAGTGGTTGGCCATGATCCAAATATTGGTTCCTCCCCACCAAATTCAGTGTTGAAACCAAATTGCCAACGTGTACCACTAAGTAACAGCACTGAGAGTTTAATGCGGAGATGTGTGCCTGGAAGGCTGGGGCAAGAAGTCTGAGCCCAGGCTAGGCCCTTTCAGTGACTTAGGAAGATCCTGACTCAAAGGAAAAAAAATGTTTAAAAAACTGGGGATGTTGCTCAGTGCAAAGGTCCTGGCATTCAATCCCTAGCAGTGCAGATATATAAATAAGTAACGGGAATAAGAGGTAGAAAATGGTGAGTCATGAGGACTCGGCCCTCCTGGGTGGGATCATTGCCCTTACAGGAGAAACCAAAAGAGAACTGTGCCCTCCTCCTTGTGCAGAAGCAGCCGGCCACTTCGCCATCCCCTCCTCCAGACTCTGGCCCTCCCAGGGTCTCCACCTCAGACTTGCCAACCTCCACAGCCATTGTTTGCAAGCCTCCTGGTCTATGGTCTATTTTTCCAGCAGCCAGCATGGACACGTGGGAGTCCACGTAGCTGGACAGCCTCTGTGTAGGCGCATCCCTGTCTCTAGCCTTTCCACCCACTTCCCACCCAAGCTTTCCTTCCAGTGCCTGTCCCTGTGGAAACACTGCAATGTCAGGCCACTGTGCCAGGGAGCAATCTCCATGGATCCACCAGCTACTGCAGCGCTGTGGAGGCTTACTCGCAGGCGAGTCCAACTAGGGCTGGGGACACAGCACGGCAGTCTAAGCACCTACCTGGCAAATGCAAGGACCTGGGTTTGATCCCTGGTAGCGCATGCCATGTTAGCCTGGAAACTGGGTGTGGAGGTGCATGCCTATAATCCCAGTTCTGGGGAGGCTGAGACAGGAGGATCACTACAAGTCCCGGATGTATAGAAAGACCCTGTACCAAATACATACATATATATATATACATACATACATACATATATATATATATACATACATACATACATATACATACATACGTAGTGATGAAGGAGGAGAATAGGAGGAAGAGGAAGAGGAGGAGGAAGAGGAGGAGGGAAGAAGGAAAGAAGGAAGGAAGGAAGGATGAAAGAAAGAAAGAAAAAAAGAAAGAAAGAAGGAAAGAAAGAAAGAAAAAGAGAGAGAAAAGAAGCCAATTCTAATTACCAGGCCTTTCAAGGGGCTCAGTCTCCTTGACCAGACCCAACTGACCCTGAGTTACTGATGGCTAGGAACCTAAATAACACAGGGCCTCATAGAGGACAGGAATCCCCTGGAATCCTCGGAAGGCCCCCACTGTGGGTGAGCCTGTTATAACATCCTCATCTTTCCTGCCAAGCTGCGTGGTCTTAATCCCGTGAGCCAGGACCCAGGGAGCCTGCAGCCCTGATTCTGCGCCTTCCCTCTTCCTCCACTCCCAGCTAGGCAAAGATTCGTGCAGGTATAGTGATCTAGCAGGAGGAGGCACCTGGCAGGGGTTCCGCTGGGTACAGGTATCTGTCTCAAGTGTGAGTCCAGCTGGGGGCTTTAGTGGCTTCTCTGAGCACTTTAAATATTTCCCAAGACAGCCAAATATGGAAGAAAGAGCCTTCCAAGAAGCCGTCATTGACAGAAGGCAACTGTGCCCGAGGTCCCTAAATCCATGCCAGAGGAGGGTGTGTGGGAGTGGGGTGCATGAGCGGATCCTTGCTTTGGGCCCCAGACTGGACTGTCTCCCACACTTTACAGGATGGGGGTGACCCAGGAACTACCGAGGCCCCCCGTTCTTCGCACTCACTTCAGCCAGTGGGAAACACAGGCAAAAGGTTGGTGAATGGGCAGCAAAGACAAGCCAGCTTGTCACAGAACTTCTGTGCCTGAGACCCCTCTCCTCCAGCCAGCACGGGCCAGCTGGGCTCAGCCTAGAACCAGCTTCAGGTTGGGAGCTCCCCAACACCTCTGTGCTTCCAGCCCCTGGGGATACAGTGGCCCCAGGGACTGCAGATCTTGGGGCTGACTTGCCTTCCCTGGTTGCCCTTCCGACTTATCTAGAAAGCTTTGTAACAAATTTCCCATATTAAATTTCCCCTGTTAAATCACTCCGCGTGGGCTTTGTTTGCTCTGGAGACACCCTGGCTGGTACGATGCTTCCCACCCCAGGGATTAGAATTTGCCAAAAGTGACTTCCTTCCAAGATTTCTAAGCTGCTAGGATTAGCATCATTTTTTAAATCATTACTTGTAGACAATAACAGCCCAAGCACTGCAGAAGAGAAAAAGCGAGTAGGCTCCGTGCACCCCGCCTGTGTGTGGAGGTGTGGGCTTAGAGAAGAGGAAGAGGGAAGTTGGTTCATGGCCTTCGTTAACTCAGGGAGAGCAGAAAGGCGCAGAGCAGTTGATGAAGCCACCGCGATGAGCACCTGCTCCCCTCTGCACACTGGCTCACGCCACTTCCACACTTCCTGGGCATGCAGCAGCACTCATCGAATGTCCGCGAGGCTCTGGGGCAGGACACAGATGAGGATGCCAAGAACCTCCTGGAACTTCGGTCCAGGACCCCAGTGTGGTCATCATTTCCAGGTCTGTTCTGGGTTGAACCCTTAAACCTGGGACAGAGGGAGTCACCTGGCCACGCTGGAGCGAACCTATTCTACTGTCCCTCACCTACACCTCCCAGAGCTGGATAAGATCATCGCCAACTGGACTCTGGGTAAGGTGGGTGGAAGTGATCACGAATGAAAGACTTCACAAACATAAAGCTCGGCAAGTTCAACCCCAGAGCCAGGCCTGTAAGTAGGGCCATTGGGTTAAAAGGGCAGCCAGCCACACGAGCTCCATGCAGGGCACACTGGGGACTTGTCAGAGTCCCAGTCCCCATTGCTCCACGGTTGGACATCCAGAAAATTGACATCACCATCCTGGGTGCTCTGACTCACGGATTCATCCAATCTACCCAAGAGTCAAGGTTCCCCTTTCTCCTCCCTGGTAGACTCTGACCCAGGCATTTCCCAACAGCTCCCAGGTCAAACCTCCACCTCTTCTTTTCTGCAGCAGATGACATTCAATACGTGTTTGCTGAGTGAATGATTGCATGGATACATGGATGCTTCCTGTGGCAGGGGTGGGGGCAGGCACCGCTGACGGCATTCTCTACCAAGCCCCTGCATAGGCACCTGCAGTAAGGGCAGTGCCACGCCCAGACTGGTCCTTGCTGGAACTGTGACTCAGTGATAAGCCTAGCAAGGAGTCAGACCGCTGCCCAACGGGTCAGGACGGCGCCCACCCTGCCCAACGAGTCTGGGCCACTGTGCCCAGACCTGCACAACTATGTGTCCTAAGATTCAGCCTGTTTAGGAAAACCGAGACTTTTAAGGAACTGTGTGACCATTTCCAAGGTCCTCCTCCCCAGTGTGGGGCCAATGTTCTACAACCTTACCAGTGGAGGAAATATGTGGATCATGATGGACTCTCTAGTGGACAATAGCTCCATTTTCCTTGGCTAAAGCGGACACAAACCGAGCACCCACAGAGGAAACACGCTGAAGTTCAAGTTTAAGACCACAGGACATGTTAATGGCTCCCTCTTCCTGTATCTCAGACCTCAGTCTCTGGTACATTAAAGCTAGAATGAGCAGCTCTGGGACCCAGACTTAGGCCCCTCCTATTAGACATAATCAAGAAGCCAGAGTTGACTCAGCTCCTCTTAGGCCCAGGCTCACTTTCCCAGTAGCAATGCTGTCACCTCAGGGTATCCAGTCACCTGGGCTTCGGACCCTGCTTGGGTCCGATGGCTGGCCCAGGTCTGCCCTGCCCCTGGCTGGGCACAGGGTCCCTCTTGACCGGCAGACTCCTCCTCTCAATTCCCACTCCAGGCTGCATGTCCAGTCCTGAAAGGAGCCACCCACTCCCCGCCCCATGGGACGCTCTCCCCCAGGAGAAAACAGAGCTGAACGTAAACCAATAAAAAAAATACTCTTGTTGAAGATGAGATACCAGATTTGCAGTGACTCAGGCACCTCGCGCAATTAACACAGAGCTCCTCCTGCCATGCAATGACATCACGGCCCTCGAAGATGAGCCCAAGGACGGCCTCGGCCATCCTCTACCCTGCCGGGGTCAGGTGGCAAAGGCCTGCCCTTTCTCTGCCTTCTGGGCAGGAAGTCTTCTATGGCCTGGTGTTCCATCCACAAGACAAAGGAGGAGGCAGATTCCTCTGAACCAGTGCCAGGTCACACTGAGGTGGGTGTTGGGTCTTTTGAAACCGTCAGAATGAGTATGCTTCTGATTATGGGGTTCCCAAGACTCTGAGCCAGCTCTTTTTTGTAAGCACATACATTTTCTTCCTGGACCTGAGCCACATTGCTCTGGCTATGTTAATCCCTGCAGTACTCACCCTGCTTCCCAGGGCATCCAGGGAGCTGCTTGTTTTAGGGAAATCCTGTTAGTTTGAACTCTGTTCAAGAATGTGCCCAATGGGCCTCAACTCAGGAGCAAAGAAGATTCGCCTGGAGAGTTTAAAGCCCTGGAGTCTTGAGGGGGCAAGGGAGCAGCAGAGATGGTCTAGGGGAGCCAGGGGGAACATGTGCATCTGAGTGGGGAGGACTCAACCTGCTGTGCTCCCACCTGTAGCCCTGGGGATGGACAACTGCGGAGGGTCCCCAGGATGGCCCAGCCAGTGAGGATGGCTTATACTGATGGGAGGGGGAGTATGGAGGGGCACTGGTGCAGTCACCCCACCTTTCATTTCAGGGTCTTCCTTCTCCAGGAGCTGTGTCTGAGAGACCAGAGCTTCTTGGTGTGGAAGACAGACTTGAGTTTTCCAGAGTTCTGCCACATTTCCCTCACTCATCAAAACTTGCGTATCCATGCTACGTCGCTAAGAGGAGATGGTGGTCAATGCTTTCCGTGTGTTTCCATGGTAACCCTGATACCTCCTACAGGGTGGGAATGTAAAGAGTCTGGCAGTTTGCTCTCTATCCCTCCGCCCTCAGCCTCAGCCTCCAGGACACTTTGGGAGGCTGATCTCTGAGAGCTGTCATCTGGCTTCTTGGTCCAGGGGCAAGGTAAAGTAAAAAGGCAGGCTGACAGAACATGGGCCTGGAAATTGGGACTCAGCCACCCCCCCTCGTGTTCTGTGATCCAGGCAGACACGTCACCTCCTGGTCCCTCAAGGTCCCCAGAAAGAGAGACGCTTACTGAGTCCTTCTCCTCAGTAAATGCACAGCCAGTCTGCTGTAGGGGGCGCTGTCTGAGTGGGTGACAAGCGAACTTCCCTGTCACCCTCTGCCTTAGTGAAGATGCCATGACCTCCTCGTAGGCTTCTGCGTTTGCCAGATTCCTTCCTGATATGAGGTTTTATTTCTCAGAGAGGAGGACATAGAAGAAAGGAAAAGAGAGATATGGAGAAAAATGAGTCTGAATATAAAACAGGTCATGAGTTAAAATGGAAGATAGCAGAAAGGCCTGGCACAGGCGGTCAGCGGCACTAGGAGAGCCCGGCTCCTCCTGTAGGGCACATTCCTGAAAGAGCTCAAACTAGCAGGATTTCCCTAAAACAAGCAGAGTGACTACTGCAGGGATTAACATTGCCAGAGCCACGTGGCTCAGGTCCAGGAAGAAACGGTACGGTCATGCATTTCTAGAAACTCCACAAGCACGTACGTTGGCCCTGCAGTGCTAACCAGATCAACAGAAGAGGCTCTGCGTTCAAATCCTGACTTTACCTCTCCTCTCAGGAAAGGTACTTTGTCTTGATTTGCCACTCTAGAGAAGGAAGTTGATAGCGGTCCTCAGGGAACAGGGCTATTTCAGGACTAAAAACAGTGAAGCAAGCCAAGTTCTGACTGAAGCATGCATTGTAAGCTTTCCCTACTGAAGAGTCACTTATGTAGGGTATTTTCACTATGGGGAGAAGCACATAGACAATCTCCAAGAGGCACCTAAAGGAAGGCTGATTGATTGATTGATTGATTGATTGATTGATTGAGGTTGGACCCAGGGCCTTCACACTGAGCTACATCCCAGTCCTTTTTCACTTTTTTTTTTTTTTTTTTTTTTTTTTGAGGCAAGGTCTTGCTAAATTGCTCAGGCTGGGCTCAAATGTTCAATCCTCCTGCCTCAGCTTCCCAGACTGCTGGGATTCCAGGGGTGCACCACCACCATACACTAGGATATATTTTTTAAAGGTGAGGACAAGCACTATGAATGAGGATTTCAGCTCTGCTGGGTAAGCTTCACGAAGAAAATGCCTGCAACCTTAGAGCCACCAGGTTACCAGTGCCAAGGGAGGCCCTTCTAAATGACAAGGCAAGCATGTCATATGTCACTCAGGACTTACCACATGTGTGATGGTAAAGCCCCATCATGTGATGCATTCTAAATTTGGATGGTTTTTAACCCATAGGTTATGTTAAAAATGAACAAATAAACCAAAGTTCTGCAAACATTAAACAACCCTATAAAATATGGTGCTCCAAAGCCCAGCCCAGTGGCTCCCTTCAGAATGCATGAGGATGGCTGCAGTGCCTGTTTTCATCTCAAGCCACAAATGGAGATTTTTATCAGCGATGATAATGCTTGCAGCGAGAGCCACTCCTTGATGGTTTTGACGTGCTGTACCATCTAGCAGCCTCCACCCCGCTTCTCCCCCGACCCTGGCTTCCCCTCTCTCTTGGGGGCCCAGCGCTCTTTAGTTGCATCCCGTTCCTGCACTCTCTCAGCAGCCACAGTCTCCTGGCTGCACATCCCCCACCCACCGCGAACTGCACTCTTCCCTGGTGGACTGGAGAACATGCAGGTGTCGCTCCCTGTCCTGCAGCTTCTGCCTCCAGGAGCCTCTGCACTCTCCAACCTCTCTCTCACTGGGCCAAGGAGGGTTTTCTGAACCCATTGCTCACCCTTGGCTCCTCACCCAGATTTCTCTTGCTGTCAGAAGACGAGGGCACCAGCGAGGCTGTGGCTTCTGAGCAGGTCTCGAACAAGGCAGACGCAAGGGAGCGTCCAAACCAAGAGGCCATCTGGCGAGTGAAAATTAAGCTTCTTCTCATGATGAGAAGCTGCCAGCATGCACAGATGCATCACAACTGCAATATGGACGGCACTGGTGTGAAGTTACTTAGGCTGTAAAAGAACACCTCTCTCCTCAGCCCAGTGACTCTTGGAGGGGAGGACAGTGCCAGTGACTACAGCTGTCAATCTGGGAGAAAAATAAAGAACAACAGTATTCAATCATAGCACGCATGGTCAGTCTGTGTGGCAGCCTAAGCATCCTGCAGAAGATAGCTATACCCCAGCTCCTCGAGCCTAGCTGTTATTTATATGACATGAATTTGACAGAGAATAAGGATTCCTAAGATGGGGAGTGGGGTATAATTTGAATCTGGAATGTTCCACCTCCTCCCTCCTCCTCTCTGTCTCTCTGTCCTTCTGTCTCTCCCGATCACCATATGATAAACAATTTGCTTCACTCCATACTGCTAACTGTCATATACTACCTTGCCACAGGCCCAACAGAACAAGGCCTATTCATCATTGGACCAAAACTTCCAAAGCTGTGGGCCTAAGTAAACCTTTCCTCTTTATAAACTGATGACCTCAGGTGTTTTGTTACAGTAAGCAAAAGCTGACTAATGCAAGGAAATTACCATGCATTATCTGGGTGAGCCCCAAATGCAATCCCAAATTTCCTTATAAGAGAGACACAGAGAGAGCTCTGACACACACAGAAGAGAAGGTAACATGACAGAGTTAGACAGAGATTGGAGTGAAGTTGTTGAAGCCAACAAGGGCTGGAAGCCACCAGAAGCCAGAAGAGGCGAGGAGCATCTGTGGAGAACATACCAGGCTGCCAACGCCTTGATTTCAGTATGATGGGACTGATTTCAGACTCATTTCTGGAAGCAATGAGCTTTTATCATTCAACCTGTCCTTCACGGTGCTCTATTGTAGCAGCTGTAGGAAACTAAGCTTAGAACCCAGAGAATGGGCCGAGGAGATAGCTCGGTAGAACAAGCACTTGCCTGACGCCTTACTCTTCTCTCGTTGCTGGGACAAATACCCAACACTCAAAATGAAGGAAGGAAAGGCTTATTAGCTCACAGTTACTGGAGGTTTCAGTTCATACTCGGCCGGCCCAAGACTGAGTGGAACAGGGCAGAGAACATCCAGTTCATGGCAGCGGAACAGCAACAATCACAACAGAGGCAACCAACCCACCAGGGCAGCACAGAGCAACAGCTTGAGTCTGTCTGTCTCTCTCTCTCTCTCTCTCTCTCTCTCTCTCTCTCTCTCTCTCTTTTTATTACATTCAGGCTCTCCACATCAGCCCATCTGCCTTAGGCTACACCCATAATCGCAGGAAGTACATAAAACACATAATCCAAGGGATCATGGATCAAGTCTCAAACTCTAGACCAGTAGTAAATCACATAATCCCAGTGACTCATGAGTCAAGTCTTAATCTATAGAAGTCCCCACCCATGATTCCATGAGGCTTTGGGGTGGGGGGACAACTAGACATAAACCACAACATCTGGCAAGCGCAAGGTCCTGAGTTCAATCCCCAGTACTGCAAATAAATAAATGAAAAATAAAATAAATGTTACACAGCACATGATAAACATGATAAATGTTTCCAAGCTGCCATACACTTCTTCCCATCTGACTTCTATGCCCTCATCCTCTTTTTTTTTTTTTTTTTGTATTTTTTTAAGGAAGGGTCTACAGGGTGTTCAGGGTCTCACTACTAGATCAGACCTGTGATCTGCCTGTTTACAGCCTCCCAAGAGCTGGGATTATAGGCGCACACCACCATGCCCAGTCTCAATTGCTGTCTCAGTGCACCCCGGGGGCTCCTCACCCTCTTCTGAAAAGAAGACCCAGCTTATCAGGCATGGATATAGGACCCCTGGCTTGGAAGCCTCCGCTCAAGTTCCAGGACAGATAACTCAGGATGACCACACAACCAGTCTCAGTTTTCCCATCAGTATCATGAGGGCAGTGCCACCCACAGCAGAGAGCCCTTGGGGAAAACCGCAAAGGAGCACAAACACAGTCTGCGCCCAGTTGATTTAGGTCACATTTCCATTCATCTTGCAAAGGTGACTCTCCATGCTTAGAGGGGACAAAAAGGGAAACAAGTGACAGATATGGCAAGTAAAAATAATTACTAACAATGGGATTAGCATGGCCTGATTTAGGCATCTTCCCTGGGAACACACACAATGAAGGACATAAATCTGCTGTGCCTTCTGTGGCCCTGGTGCTTCTGCTGAATGCATTTGCTGAGCTCAACCCAACATTCAGAAGTGCATTTTTAAATGAAGCATGATGACTTTTTCATCGGTGCCTACCAAAGCAACAGAAGCACCAAGGGAGAGGCACCAACGTGGTGCCTTGTGGCAGCAAGTCCTGTTCCCTGATATTTAAAACATGCATGGGGTGCCCTGGTAGCCAACTACTGACACAGATGCAAGTAGCTGTATCTCCATGGTGCCACTGGTCCTTGTAAGGAGTCCCTTACCCTTGCCCATCCATCCCTCCCCATCCTCCTTCTCCAAATCAGCTCTCCTGCAGCTGGGTACCACATGTACCAAAGTCTCCCAGCTTTTGATCCTATAGTAGCACTGCCTTTGGGGACAGTTACCTTCTGCATACCTTCTTAAAAAATATTTTAATATTTTCATCTTATGCATTAACTGGTACAGGGTCTTGATATGCAGTTTGGACTCATCGTGATCCTCCCGTCTCAGCCTCCCCAGTGCTGGGGTTACAGCCAGGAACCGTTGTGCCCAGTTTTGGTGGCCAACACTGTGGCCCAGCATGTGGTACTGGGGATCAAACTCAGGACCTGGTACTTGCCAGGCAGGTGCTGAGACTACTGAGCTATCTTCTCAGCTCCAAAAGATGCCAGTAAGGGGCATGACTCCCCAAAACTGGGGAAATATAGAAAGTACTAGAACTAGAAGAGATGCAGCAAAAGGTAAGGCATCTGTGTATGGCCCTCGGCTATTCCCTCAAGACAAGACGTAAAGTCTCCCACCACTACACAAGGGACTTTTTTTTTAAAGTCATGGCAGAATTTCCTACTAAATAAACTGGTACATCACCAATAGCATTGGCAGAGATTATATAACAGAAGGGCAGCTCTACTGGAGTCATACCATAGCAAAAACTTCATTATACCACTGAAAAGAGGAAACCTGAAGTTTACCATTTAAAAGAGGAGTCTCTCAGAGTGGAGAAAAGGGGAAAGAAAGCTTCTCTGGCTTCTTTAAATATCTTCCTGTATTTCATTTCACTGAAAACCACACTCCTGGCCCTACCAGGCCTACAGCCTTCTCATTACCTCTAGAAATTTACATGGCATCTTTTTTGAACTCTGAATTCCCGGACAGAGTTGAGTGTGGTACCGCAAATTAGTGAATCATAAAAGTCAGAGCTGGAGAAGACCTCTGGGGTCAGAGGGTTACCCTGCGCCAGTCTGTGGCTGATTCCTGCATGCCTTGTTCAAACCAGTTTTAAGTCAACAATCCAGCCCACAGGGAGGGGAAGAAAGAACAACAACACAAAAGCCTTTGGAACATCCACGTCACTGGCCAGCCCAAGTCAGGCGGAAGAAGCCCAGGCCACCAACCAGGAAAAGTCAGACAGATGCGGGGACAGGAGGGCTGAAAGAGATCTCAGAGGGCACAAAGCCCAGTGTTAAATTTTAAGGAGGAGGCAAGTAAGGCTCAGGAAGTATAACACACAATTCCACAAGGGTCACAGGAGATCCATGACACAGAAAGCCAGGCCTGCACCCACCAAGGAACGTGACGAATGTTGGTTCCACTTCCTTCACCAGCTCATCTGTCTTGGATTAGAGTCTGCAGTATGCACGCATTAAACTGTGGCTTGTGAATCCCTGGGGGTGGATTTTCTATTCTGTTTCTCTCTCCCTCTGTATGTCTCTGTCTTTCTCTCTCTCTCTCTGTCTCTCTCTGTCTCTGTCTGTCTGTCTGTCTGTCTCTCTCTCTCTCTCTCTCTCTCTCCTCGGACAATGTCTCCATTAGGGACTTCCTTAAGGGGCAGCATAGGAAATGCCAGTGATCTTGCTTCCTTGCACAAATCTCCCTGCCTTCTGGCCTTGCTTGTTCCTGTCCCTGTCTTCCAGACCTAGGAATAGGAGTTGTGGGGCTCAAGGTCAACGCAAGCAGAGTTGTCTGGAGGCTCCACTGGAAATGAACCAGACTGCCGCGAGAGACTGTGAGGCAGAGCTGGTCACCAGGCAGCAGCATGATGCAGGAGGTGCAGGCACTGAATTAGGTTTAGAATTCTGACCCCTGAGAGTCCCTTCCACCTTGAAGCTTTTAGACTCTTCGGTATAAAAGAGCTTTCTTTCCAAATACACATAAGGTTTCAACTAGTTGAATCCCTTAAAAGTCAAGACAGATCCCCATGGTCTTTTACCCTTATAAATCAAAGACATCAAAATATGGCTCCAAACGTGGGAGGGGGAAGAGCAGTCCCCAACGTGTTCTCCGAGATGAACCTCTTGATCGCGCTTAGACTTCAAAAGTGATCCGCTCTCCCACTTTTTAAGACCTCATTTAACATCATCTTAAGTCCAGTGAGTTAGGTGAGTTAGTTTGGCAGAGAGATGAAATCACATCAAATCCATATTCATTATACACATCCCCTATGTCATCTGGGAGGATGGATGGGTGCTCTCTTGGGGGAGGACAGGGAGCTCCACAGGGAAGCTCCAGGGTTTACTGAGCCCTGTCTGCTGCCTTCCTGTTTCGCCTCCTTTTAATTGATTCATCCCTAAACCTGAGGCGGCTAGGGAGACTCATCTACTCCATCTGAAACCCTTTCATGCCTAATACCCCTCTTCCCACTCTTACACTGGCTCCTTAGGTCTCAACAGTGCTTTGAAGACATTTGGTAAAAGTCTGATGCATTGTTTTAAAATTTAGTTTGTTTGAAACTAGTAGGAGTGTCACTGAGAAAGAGAGAGGGAGAGGGTGCCCTGGTCTGGGGAAGAACCCTAGAAATATCTCATATGTAAGTTTCAAAGCCTTCCTGCTGCCCCAGGTCCTCTGACTTTGGTTATGCAAAGATTTTTGAAGTTCTGATCCCGGGCCTCACTCAGAGTTGTCAGAACCTCTAAGCTACCCTTATAACTCATCAGAATATGGCTCCAGCCATGGGCAGGGGCCAAGAGTGATCCCCAAAGAGTTCTCCAAAATGTTCTTCAACATGGAAAATCCTGAGGAAGGATTAGAAATAAAACACCAAATGACGTGGACAGAAAACAGAAAAACATCCCTCATCTTGGGGGTACAGAAGTAGAAGGGAGGGCAGCCTGTGGACCTAAGATATTCTGACCACCAGAATCCCCCGTAGCATTTATTTAATGTTTATAACAGGCCCAGCATCCTTCATCTGACTGAGTTCACGCTTTCTGGAACTTTCTTGAGCGATGTGCATTGGCAAAGGCTGAACACCTGGCCTATCAGGGTAGCAAGCCCTTGCAATTTCCTGGGGCATAAATACTCCTATCAATGTCAACCTCTGACATTGGGAGGAATTGTCCACGAGTCTGTTACCATGGAGTACAGTATCCCCATCACTAAGATAGAATAGTTATAACCCTCAAGAGCATAGATAAGAGTGAAATATGGTAATGGAACTACACACACAGTGGTGAATTTTATATATTTATTACCTATGCTTTCAATATAATTTATTTAATGGAATGCTTGAATAACTTAATTTTTGTGAATGGTTGTGTTTGACAACTGATGTGCAAAGTCCCTGGCCTTTTGGGAGGCCTTCTGATGGGACTCCTCTTCTCCTTGCTGGGTGAATCCAACCTGATTTGTGGCTTCTCTTTTACCTGGATTTGGCTCTGCTTCTCCCTGGCCCCTTCGATGTTGATAGTCAACAACAGAAGTTGGAGCAGGAAAGAGAGCACTGTCCAGAGCCGTGGACTCCCCCACTGAATAAGGATTAAAGAAAGGCCAGTGTGAAAGCAAGAGAGATTGGGATTCAAAGAACAACCACCCCCTGAGCTTTGAAATACATTAAAAATCAACCCCCAAATGGCTGATAGACCTAAAATATCAAACTTACAATGGGAGAAGGTATTTGTGACTTCAGTTATACAAAGATTTCTTTAGCTCTGGTCTCAAAGGCACATCCACATAAGAAAACAAACAGCAACTTGGGCTTCATCAAAGTGGTAAAAGGTACAAGAAAAGATAAAAAAAGAATAAAGACATACTATGTCTACGTACCACCTCCCAAGGAGTATAAACATTACATACTACACACCTGCATGAATAAGCTAGAATTTAATAAAAGACAATAGAAAAGACAAGGTACAAACCTATAAATCATACATCTTATTAAAGATTCATACCAAAGATATATAAGAATCTCAACCTTCAAAAGTAATGAAGCAAGAAGACCCAGTACAGCAATGGACAAATGCTTTGGACACATCATCAGTGAGGACACAGGGACACAACCTGCTCTTCGTTATTGAGAACATGCAAATTAAGACCACAATGAGATCTCCCTTACACTAGATACCTACTAGGATGTCTGCCATTAAAAGGACAGGCTGGAAGTGATGGCACAGATACAGGACAAACTGGAACTCTCACCCGAGAGGTCCCTGGCAGAAAAGTAAAATTGCAGCAACCACTTTGGAGCACTGGTTAGCATCTTCTTAAAAAGCCAGATAGACACCAGCCCTATAGCCCTCTGCACATGCACGTATTTACCCAAGAAAAATGCACATGTATGAAAGCATAA
>PVJA010031212.1:0-25123 GCA_004027025.1 Myocastor coypus | reverse complement strand
ACAGGGTCTCACTATGCAGTTGAGGCTGGTCCTGCGCTCACTTTTGTAGCCCAGGCTAGTCTGGAACTCGCACCAATCCTCCTGCCTCAGCCTCCCAAGTGCTGGGATTACAGACGTGAGCCACCACGCCCGGCTTGTTTTATTTTTTTAAATTTGGAAAATTTGGGAAGTTAGTTTCCTCTAATAGGGGCTATGCTCTGCAACCCCTTTTATTTTCCCTGCCTTAACTCTATTGTCAAATCCTTGTTAGATCATTGCTGTCTTCTAAAGAATGTGATGTTTTTCACCTGTTGGATTCTGTACTAGTGATCTGCAAAAGTGATCACTTGGACACTGTAGATGGTCTGGTAAGGTTTTTACTGACTGACCCGCTCCGCTGACTGCGGGGTTACATACACTCTATATAATACATTGTAATGCTGGTTCCTCTGACTTTTTATTTTTTTATATATTTATAAATATATTTTTATATATTCATAAAAAAAGTTGACAGTTGCGTCAGAAAAAAAAAAAAACAAACAACAACAAAAAACTAAAGTCAATCTGAACTACACAGGAAGAATCTGTCTCAAAAAAAGTAAGTAAATGAACAACTGTGGTCATGACCTGATGTCCCTTATGAATACTGCGAATTTTTATTTTTCATGTGTCCTTAAATATTCTTGTGATTTTTCCCTAGTCATTTGAAAAATATAATAACCATTTTCAACATGTGGGCTATACAAAAACAGGCAGCAGCTGGATTTGGCCTGTGGGCCTCTAAGTCTTTGCTCCATTCTAGCAGTGGGAACATTGTTTCTTGACCTGATGCTTTTTTTTTTTTTTTTTTTTTTTTTTTTTTTTTTTTTTTTTTTTTTTTTTTTTGGTAGGACCAGGATTCAAACTCATGACTTTGCACTTGCCAGGTAGGCATTTGTGCTATGGAGCTATCTCCCCAGCCCCCATTGACCTGATGCTTTTATTCATGCATTTTCCTTTCTCTGAATGTCTTTTCCCTTTTCCTACCTGGTTTACTTTCAGCGAACCTTCAGGACTTGCTGTAGATTCTACTTTCTTAGGAAAGACAAGTCTTTTCTGTCTCTAGCAAATAGAAGTGGTACCTATCCTCAAGCCCTCACATCAGTCTATGCATGTCTTTATTGTAACACTTAGCCACACTGCATTACTACAGAGAGCATGGCTGTTCCTTGGCCCCTCCCCTTTATGCCAGGTACCATGTTAGTGACACAAGAGGAATTAAATAATGTCAAGTGGAAGAGCAGAGGAGTACACGGACATTGTTTGATTCCTTTTGTGTCCCTGGTATGTAGTAGATACATGGTGAACATTTGTTGAACTTCATTAGAAAATCAATCAATCATTCTTTCTTTCCTTCATCTTTCTGTCCTTCTGTCTCCGTTTCTTTCTTTCTTTTTTGAGACAGGATCTCACCATGCAGTTCAGGCTGGCCTTGAACTCACTTTATAGCCTAGGCCAGCCTCAAACTTTCAGCGATATTCTTGCCTCCCAAGTGCTGGGAGTTTTTTTTTTTTTTTTTTGAGACAAGTCCTTGCTATATAGTTTAGGCTGGACTTGAGCTCACTTTTGTAGCCCAGGCTGGTCTCAAACTCGCACCGATCCTCCTGCCTCAGCCTCCCAAGGGCTGGGATTACAGGTGTGTGTCACCATATCTGGCATGGGAGCTATCTTATACACAATTATAACCATCCCTTGAGACCTAGCCCCAAATCTGAGTCACAAACATCTAAAGAACACATACAGGGGCCCGGCGGGATGGCTCAGTGGTCTAAAGCGCCTGCTTGGGAAAGCTTGGGCGGCTTCAGGCACCTCAGTTCGATCACGGCACCACATGCTGTGCCAGCCCTGCCCTCGGGGTGGGCTAAGCCAGCCATAAAAATGAGTGAATAAACAAACAAAGGTTCTGAAACAAGAAAAATAAAATAAATAAAATAAAAAATTATTAAAAAAAATAAAGAACACATACATAAGTGAGCACACAAACACTGAACCACCCACAAGCTTTTGAGGTAGGGGCAAAGAGCAAGGCAAATTCTGAGGCTCTCTTCAACTTGGAGATTCTGTGAATATGGAGTTACTAACACAGAATCATTCTCAGATGGAAAAATAGAAAGCTGAGTCAGTACATAGGTACAAGAGTAGGTGTGGAATGGGAGTGAGCAAAAAGTGGGGGGTCAAAGGCACACAGCAAAGGGATGGGATGGGATTTCTGACTCCTTCCACATGTGTTCACCTGGCATCCAGAACGAACTCCATCTCCGCCAGCACACACCATGGTGTTCTTCACAGTGGAGCCCCAGTAGGAAGAGGTGGAACAGATGGCATAGCTCACGCTGGGCAGGTAAGCCTGCTGCAGGGTGTTGGATACCTGCCCATTGGCTGAACAGGACACACATTGGAAGTCAGCCCTGATTCTATCCAGGGAAAAATCCCTTCACACAAGCCAAACCTTCCCAAGCGCAGGGCAAGCTCCTTCCCTCTGTGGTACATCACAGAGCCTCTTCTCTTTGTATGGCAACTACAGGCCTCTCACTGTTTCCAGGCTCTAAGTCTCAGCCAACCATCCCACCCTGCGCTTTTCACTTAGGTGAGTAATGAGAAAGATCTGGCTGGCTTATAATTTCTCTATGTTCTGCTCCTTACACTTGGGCCTCACAAGCAGAACTAGCATGTGTCCACCTGTTTCCATTTCTTAAGAACTTGGTTCGGCTTTTTGCCCTACCTCTTTTGACTTTTCAAAGCCTTTGCATATGTATCTTTTTTTAAAAAAAATCACAATAACCCTTTCATGTCATAGATCAAGAAGCTGAACCACAATAACATTGAATGAAGTGACCACAGAGCTAATAATTAGAAGTGTGTCTCTCAGCTCCAGGTTTCTCCAGCAGACAGACTATGCACACAGCAAGGCCATGCCTGCCCTCCAGAAACCCAGCTGCTACCTGGCAGCTAACAGTCTTCTGGGCTGAGCTGAATTTCTGCCCTTCCTAACTATGTCTGTCCCGTAGCCCTCCCGCCTTTCCACTTATGCTTTTTTTTTTTTTTTCAAAATTTTTAGGGAAGAGTCTACAGGGTGTGTTCAAGGTCTCACTACTAGATCCACCTGTTTACAGCCTCCCAAGAGCTGAGATTACAGGCATGGACCACCACGCCCAGTCTCTATAGCCTGGGGGGGGGGTTGGAGGCAGGCCCTGGGATCAAACCCCCAGCCCCTAGGCCTGCTTGCAGGCACTTTAATCCACTGAGCTATTTGGCCAGCCTTTTTACTTCTTTTCTTTTCTTCCCTCTCTCTCTTTCAAGACAAGGTCTTGCTATGCTGTTTAGACGGGCCTTGAAATTACTACTGTATATATCCCTAGCTGGCCTGAAACTTGCAGTGATCCTCCTGCCTCAGACTCCCAAGTGCTAGTATTACAGATATGCGCCACTATGCCCAGATTGATATTATCTGAATGACAACTAAAGAAAAGCTGAAGCCTCTTGTGCCCCTGACCTTCCGAGATCCACAGCTACCCTTAGCTTGTTCACTGTAACTCAGTCCATCGCCTGGAGGTAGCACAATGCAGTAAGGACCACCAAAGTGAGAGGCAGAACATCTAGGTTCTGGCCCTAACTTTGCACTAATCACGATACTTAATTTCTTTGGTTCTCACTTTCCTCATGAACAAAATGAGTACTGATACAAAAAGCTCTCTTTGGTCTAGGTGTGGTAACACACATCTGTAATCCCAATATTGGGGAAGGTTGAGGCAAGAAAATCACAGATTTAAGCCCAGCCTGGGCAATTTGGCAAGATCCCATCTCACCAAAAAAAAAAAGGGTTGTGGATATAGCTCAGTACAAAGACCTCAGGCTCATTCCCTAGTATGCCTGCCCCCCTAATAACCACTCCTTGGTAAGAACATTTTTAGTTCTAAGTGTCTGATTCTCTGACTCAACTATTCCATCAGCTATTTTACCTTAGATTAATGGTCTCTTGTGTTAAGTATTTACCACCACAGAAAAATATGCCCCAGTAGCTCAGCTACCAATCAAGAGCCCAGTGGTATCTGCAAAGGTGACTTACTCTTGGTCATGCCCCAGCCTGTTATGTAGCAGGGAGTGTCGTTAGCCAGGATGACTCCCTCCTGGGGCAGGACACCCAGCTGCACGTAGCTGTTGAGGGTAACTGACTGGGCCAGGCGCAGCAGGGCGATGTCATAGCTGCAGGGGGAGAGAACTCACTTTGGACTCAACCCTTCCCTCAGGTCAGCGCCAGCACTAAGGTCACTGAGCCTTTGTGTCCCAGGGGATTGAAAAGGAAATTTGCATGAGGGGACTAGCTTGCTGCACCGTAGAGCTATGGAGATGGTGTGTTTAACAGCAGCATCTGCTGGTGGAATGGCAGCATTGCAGCCTAGCGCCAAGGTCTGCAGCCCAGGGAAGGGGAGAATGGGAAGTCAGTAAAGAGCAGGTGCTGGGGTGTTGGTGGCAACATTCTCAAAGAAAAAAGGCATGCAATACTGCGTGGTTCTGAATGCTGCGCAGAAGTCCCTGAGTCATTTGAACTCTAATCCCATGCTCTTTAGAATGAACTCCTGCCTTTTTTTTTTTTTTTTTTTTTTTTTCAGTACTGGGGGGGGGGGTTTTGTCAAATCCAGGGCCTCTCACATATTAGGCAAGTGCTGTGCTACAGAGCTAAAACCTCACCTCAGCCCTAGCCATAGTTTAATGATTTCCTTTCCAGAAGTCTGTAACTCACTCATGCAGTCCTCCTATATAAGACTCACTTTAGGGAATTTCTTTCTCTTGTTTCATGTATTTGGTATAGGGTCTATAGGGTCTACAGGCTCTCCCTATGGAGACCTGGACTCATTGTGGTTCTCCTGTTTTCAGCCTCCCAAGAACTGGGATTACAAGCATGCACCACCATACTCAGTCTCAATTGCTGGCTCAGCGTGCCCTGGGGGTGGGGCTGGCTTGACACACCAGGGATCAAACCCCAGTTGCTGTGCTCTGCCTAAGCAGGAGCTTTAGTCTGCTGAGTTATCTGGCTGGACCAGGAAATTTCTCTTTGAGTTGTAGGTGTAGCTCAGTTGGAGAACCCTTGCCTATCATGTACTAGATTATTGGTTCAACCAACAGTGGTTCTCAACCTTTCTAATGCCATGACCCTACAATGCAGTTCCTCATGTTGCAGTGACCCCAAACCAAAAAATAACTTTGGTGGCTACTTCAAAACTGCAATTTTGCTACAGTTATGATTCGGAATGGCTTTAAGACGACCCCTGTGTTTTGGTCGTTCAACCCCCGCTGGGGTTGTGACCCACAGGTTGAGAACCACTGCTCTAGCACAAAGAAAGAAGGAAATTTTCTTTTACTGCTAAACCTATTCTATACAACGAATAATACATAGCATCAAAAGTGGAAAAGCGGGCCCAGCAGGATGGCTCAGTGGTCTAAAGCACCTGCTTAGGAAAGCTTAGACGGCTGCAGGGACCACGGTTCCGATCCCCGGCACCACATGCTGCGCCAGCCCTGCCCTGAGGGCAGGCTGAGCCAGCCATAAAAATAAATAAATAAACAAAGAAAAGTTCTGAAACAGAAATAAATAAATAAATAAATAAAGCCAAGCGTGGTGTCACATGCCTGTAATCCCAGCACTGGGGAGGCTGAGGCAGGAGGATTGGTGTGGGTTTGAGACCAGCCTGGGCTACAAAAGTGAGCTCAAGGCCAGCCTGAACTGCATAGTGAGACCCTGCCTCAAAAAGACTAAATAAATAAATAAATAAATAAATAAATAAAGTGAAAAAGCAACATTAAGATCTGCAGAGAAGAGACTGCAGGTAATCAAGTAATGTAAACCTTCCATCAAACAAATCCTGAAGATCTCAAAGTCTGAAGCCCTCCCCAATCTCAGTTCTCGAAGTCCACCTGGATAAATGAGCCTGCTCATTGCTTCTTGGGGGACACAGTGTTCTCTCTGGGGCTCAAGTGGCTCCTCATCCAAAGGTCCAGCCATGAGCCACAGATCAAGTTTCAGACCCTGGAACCCTCTGGCAGAAGATGTGATGGACACCCAGACCCTTGCCTCCCAGCCCAGGACAGCCCAAGCTTAAGCTTACCCGGCAGCCACATTATTGGAGTTCCACTTGGAGTGTATCACAATCTTCTGCACACTCACATACTGCTCAGAGCCATCATTCTGATTCAGGTTGTGCTCTCCGACAACCACACGGTAGGTCCGGGAACTGGAGGAAGAGAAGGAAGCCCCAAGTGACCCAAGGAACCCTCTTGTCCCCTTAGAGAAAGGTTGGCAAGCCATGGTATCTTATCCATAGGAGGGGACTTTATATTATTTGTCTTAGGCAGAGAAGGATGAAAGCACCTCAAAGGAGTAGGAAGCTCTCATTCTGATTTACTGACTCTCACATGTTGTATGAGTGAACGATACTATGGACTTCACTTTCGCATCTCAAGCACTAGAACAAGTGTGGTAGGATGCATGCACGAATGGCTATGAGCCACAAGCCAATTTGAGGGCAGTCTAAACTTTTTTTGTTTGTTTTATTCTTTTTATTTATTTATTTATTTTTTCTTGTTTCAGAACTTTTGTTTGTTTATTTATTTTTATGGCCGGCTCAGCCTACCCTGAGGGCAGGGCTGGCGCAGCATGTGGTGCTGGGGATGGAACCGTGGTCTCTGCAGCCGCCTAAACTTTTTCCTAAGCAGGTGCTTTAGACCACTAAGCCATCCTGCTGGGCCCCTGTTTTGTTCTTGATACAGCATCTTTTTTTTTTTGCCTTTTTGAGACAGGGTTTCACTGTGCAGTTCAGGCTGGCTTTGAGCTCACTTTTGTAGCCCAGGCTGGTCTCGAACTCGCAGTGATCCTCCTGCCTCAGCCTCCCAAGTGCTGGGATTACAGGCGTGAGCCACCACGCCCGGCTGATACAGCATCTTACTGTGCAGTTTGGGCTGACCTTAAACTCATTGTATAGCCCAGGCTGGCCCCAAACTCACAGTGATCCTCCTCTTTCAGCCTCTTGAGAGCTGGGATTATAGGTGTGTACCAACCATCACATTTGACATAGACTGGTAATTCTTTTTTTTTTTTTTTTTTTGTCTTTTTGAGACAGGGTCTCACTATACAGTTGAGGCTGGCCTTGAGCTCACTTTTGTAGCCCAAGCCCAGGCTGGTCTCGAACTCACACCGATCCTCCTGCCTCAGCCTCCCGAGTGCTGGGATTACAGGTGTGCGCCACCACACCCGGCTTAGACTGGTAATTCTTAAAGTGTAGCCCTGGATTCACAAGCATTCACTGTCACCCAGGGACTTAGGAAAAATGCCTATTGTCAGAGCCATGTGGCACATACCTACAATCCTAGCACTCTGGGAGGCTGAGGTAGGAATGTCACAAGTTTGTGCTTCACCCAAGCAACTTAGTGACTTTAATGAGATCTTGTCTTCACATAAAATATAAGAACTTATGGGTATATAGCTCAGGGTGAAGCCCCTGGGTTTAATCCTTAATATGACATGCAAGCAGAAAGGAAATGCCTACTATCAGGCCTCAGTGTGGACTTATCAAAACAGAAATTCTGCTTGGTGGTGCTCAGCCATCTGTACCTTCCATGCGATTTTGATACATCTCAAACTTGGGAACTCTTGCCCATTGGTAGGTCCTGGCCCTATTATGAATTGTTGAATCATCATGGTGGTCATCTAATATGCCTGGAGTCCTTAAAACAAAAGCCCATCTTCGGGGCCTGGCAAGATGGCTCAGTGGTCTAAAGCGCCTGCTTAGGAAAGCTTGGGCGGCTGCAGGGACCATGGTTGGATCCCTGGTACCACATGATGCACCAGCCCTGCCCTGAGGGCAGGCTGAGCCAGCCATAAAAATAAATAAACAAACAAAAGTTCTGAAACAAGAAAAAATTAAATTAAATTAAATTAAAAAAAAAAAAAAAAAAGCCCATCTTCCCCAAGACCACCTCCCCGCTTCTCCAACCCAGCCCAGGGTACAGTTTCCTTTCACCCTTCTTGCTGCCTCAGGGAAGACCCCAATCAGCTTGCTCAGGTATGTCTAAACATCCTCTTCAAACTCCATCCCTAGCAAAAGGCCATAAAAGCCTCAGCCTTCTTTTGTTCCAGTGGAGAGAATTCATTATCTCTCCCAAGTTCTCTCCCTGTCCTCCAGGATAATAAAGCCCTTACATTTCTTCCTTCTGCCTGTCTCTCTGCTGCAACCGGTGCCTGACAACAGTGAAAACAGTTTCCAGTACAGTGTTGACTAGGCACTTAATTATTTACTCAATCCTAACAACCCCACCACGTGGGTATTATCATCCCATTTTACAGATAAGGGAATGAGAGAAGAGAGAAGTTAAATCAGTTGCTCAAAATTACATAGGTAGAAGATGGTGAAACAAGATTTGAACCTGAGCCTGACTTCATAACTTGTACTTTACTCTAAACTACTCTCGCTACCATGATTTCCAAACACAGGTGGGTTGGCCAGTGGCCCACTGTTCATCCCGCCCTCAGAAGTCAAAATTAGACATTCCTTTTGAAAATTTGGCATCCTCCCTCTCAGGGGCTCAGACAAGTAGATCTTCGTTTTTTTCACCTGTCTACACAGTGAGCAGCTGTCAACACCCAGTTCTGTTTGATGAGGGTCCCTCCACAGGTGTGATGCCAGGAGCTTAGAGACAAGTACTGGAGGGAAACCTGGGGGTGGGGGGAGAAAGCAGGGTTAGGTTGGCATTCCTCTAAAGGCTTTGCATCACACATCCCTCAAAACATTCTCCAACTTTCTGAACTAAGGATAGCAAATAGATTTAAAAAAAAAAAAACTTTCTTTCTTTCTTTCTTTTTTTTTTTTTTTTTTTTTTTTTTTTTTTTTTTTTTTTTTTTTTTTTTTTTTTTTTTTTTTTTTTTTTTGTCTTTTTGAGACAGGGTCTTGCTATGCAGTTGAGGCTGGCATTGAGCTCACTTTTGTAGCCCAGGCTGGTCTCGAACTTGCATCAATTCTCCTGCCTCAGCCTCCTGAGTGCTGGGATTACAAGCGTGAGCCACCACACCCGGCTTTCTTTCTTTCTTTCTTTATGTTATAGCCAGCTTAGCCTGCCCTGGGGGTGAGGCTGGCACAGTATGTGGTGCTGGGGATGGAACCAGGGCCCCTGCAGTTGCCTAAACTTGCCTAAGCTTGCCTAAGCTTGTCTAAGCTTGCCTAACCTTGCCTAAGCAGGCACTTTAGACCACTGAGCTATTTTGCTGGCCCAGCAAATACATTTCATTTGACTTGCCAATGGCTATGAATTGGTTGGTAGGGGTTGCCTAGAGTGTGTTGATGCTTCTGGGGTCAGC
Source organism: Myocastor coypus (assembly GCA_004027025.1). Lineage (NCBI taxonomy): Eukaryota > Metazoa > Chordata > Mammalia > Rodentia > Myocastoridae > Myocastor > Myocastor coypus. The sequence continues at coordinate 15,759 of PVJA010031212.1, read as the reverse complement.
TTACAAAACTGCTCCATTGTTGTGTGCCTTTGTTGTGCACATGGATGAGGGAATAAAGGCACCCATGGAGTGTATTTCACATGCTTGCTCTAGGTTGTTGAAATGCGGTCAGAATACAGGTCCTTTTATCCTGCTTTTTCTCAGAAAAGTATCCTTTTAGTGTTCTCAAAAACACTGTTCCCCCCATTCAGAGAATACTCAGAAACACAATGGAATGTTCATTTCCATCAGTTTGGTTTTCCTCACATTTTACAATAGCTCCACTGAAAAACAGGGCTCAAACTGTGGTGAATTGAATTTAATTGCAATTGCATTGGTTTCTCTCAAAGTGTGACTACTCACCTGTTAAGTGGCCAGTTTTACACATGCAAATTAGCGTAAAGTAGGGCCCAGCTGCCCTGTTACAAAAATGGAAACTCTTTACCCAAAGAAGCAACTGCTCTATGTGCATGTGCACACGTATGACATGGGCTGGATGGAGCGCATTTATGTGCCGGCACAGGTCTTGCAGCATGTCACAAGGAGTGTGGTGGGGACTAAAAAGGTAGTCTGTGTGTGAGGGTATACCTGGGAGAACGGTTGGGGTTAAGTCCCTGCTGCCAAGAATTTACATTTTAGAACCCAACTAAGCCTGGTCCCATCTTTCTTTAAAACCTGGGATCTAGACAGGTGGCAAGCTGCTGGTTGAGAAGAATATACACAAACATATATAACACTCTTTGTAAGTACCTAGCAACCCTCACTCAGTTGCGAGTCTGGGCTACAAAGAAACACCCACCTGATAGGGCCAGGAATTCTTCTGGGCCTCAGTCCCTCCAACTACTCGAGCATTTGTTTCTGGAATGTCCTGGGTGCTGTGTCCTTTGTGGAGCAGAAGAAAAGTGGGTGATGACTCAGCATGGGGTCAGCAATGTGTAGGGTGGTGGAGGGCAGCTGTGCTTTGAGGAATGTTAGCCCTGTCTGCAAATTCACAATTCTTCTCTGACAACTGAGGGGCCCTGCTGTGAGTTCTCTGACCCCCTTCTGAAAGCAGGGGCACCTGGGAACCTTTGCCCAGGTGACCTGGGGCTGGGTAGGAAGGATCTATCTGGAATCACCAGCCGGGGACCCCAGAGGCTCCTGAGTCTTGGTTCTCTAGGTTTGAGGGAACTCCTCCTTTGACGTTTGGCAGGATTTTCCTGTGGACAGGGACAACAGGGCACATCCCAGTGGGCCACTCAGGATATCCTCCTGTTAAGGAGTTGGTAGAGAAACTCTGACCCCTCAGAAAGGGGCTTCTTTCTGCTTCATGGTTCTAGGACCTTTCACCAGGAGAGCCTTGCCTGGATGATGGTGACCCCATCTTTTCTCTCTTATCCTCCAGGGCAGTATCTAGTATGTTTGCTAGAATCACAGGCAGAGCATCCTATCTTCCCCTGGGATAGGGAGCCCACCTGGGCCCAGGGAAAACACTGTGACTCTTGTGCAAAAGCTCCCTCCCTTTAGAACTCACTAAAAGATTCACTTACCATAAAGGACCAGGGTGGTGAGTATGAGGAAGCGGAGCATGTTGTCAATGAAGCAGACCACTGCCCTCTTGCCATGAACCAAGCCCTCTTTATCCTCCTCTTATCAGCAGCTTTGCTGACCTTCTTCCTGCCAGCTGACAGGGCTGTGGGTGGAAGGCAGGGAAAGTCGCAGGTGGCATGGAAGTACAAATGAAACGATTGCTTTTCAAGTCAACTAATTTATCTGTTATTCAAAGACAGAACAAGGTCGGAGCTCAGTTAATCATCTGCTGTCAGCTGAAAAGCACCCAACAAACACTTTTTCAAAAATAAAATGAAGCTGGGTGTGGTGGTGCTCACCTGTAATCTCAGCACTCAGGAGGCTGAGGCAGGAGGATGCCATAAATTCAAAGGTAGACTGGGCTACACAGTGAGTTCAAAGCCAGCCTGAACTACATAGCAAGAGGCCCTGTATCCCTGTATCAACCCAACCAAACAAAAATAATGTAATAAAATAGGGAACCAAATGCCCTTTTCCCTTAGAGGGCGCCCCGAACTGTTCCACCCCCAGCATGCGTTACTGTCTCACTGTTAATGTAGACACCTGTCTGCGCATGAGGAGGGCAGAGGAGGCGGGAGAGAGCGATTACCAGAAGGAAGAAGGGGGTGGGGGTGGGGGTGGGGGGGAATATGCCCTTCCACACAGCAGTGCTGCAGGCAGAGGCAAAGAAAATGCACTGGGCAGAATCTAGTGGAAACAGATGCTGAGAAACAGGGTGGGAAAACTCAGGCTGGGAAGAGAGCTCCTAGGTCTACAGAAGGGGAAGCAGGACTGACAAGAAAACTTCCAGATGGGATGACAAGCTGTGGGCTAGGAGAACTAGGTGCAGAAGACAGAGGTGAGGGACAGGTAGGCCCTGCCCTGCAGGAGGTGAAGGCTCTGCCCCTCACGGTCAGCAGAGGACAGACCTGAGGTGCAGTGGTCAGCACCCCTGCAAGGGCCAGGTTGGAGGCCCTGGTGCGGCAGCGATGGGAGGGAAGTGGGGGACTCGATGTGTGTGTGTGGGGGGGTGAGCTGACTGGAAGCAGAAGTCACCTGGCTCATGTGGGTTTCTGCTGTCCACACAGCACAGAAGCCAGGCCACATGCCTGCTGGGGTGGGAGAGGTCTAGGAAGAGCATGTGGGTGCTAGGGACGGTCACATGGGCCTAGGGCTGCTCAGAGTTGTGGTTTTGCGCTCAGGTTGCCCTAAGAGCTCTCTCTCCGGTTCAGTCTCTTGCATTCTGAGACTAAGTGTACCTCATAAAGGCCTACCAAGTTGGGCGGAGGGATCCGGGGACTTTGTCTTCTCCTGCTTTCCTACTTCCCTGGAGAGTAGGAGACTTAGCCCAGGGGAGGAGCCCAAGAGGAGGCTGAGGGCTCTGAGGGCTACCCCTTGACATCACATAGTCCCAAGTTGCAAACCTGTAAGGGCAGGGCCTATGTCATACATGTCTCTGTACCCTTAGTCTGACCCAGAGAAATCAAATCTGTATTTGCTTCAAAACCAAACTCTAGGACTGTGTTTAAGGCCTCATGATGGGTGCCTAATTTCCCATTTTGCAAAGCTCACTTATTTCCACTTTTTGAATTAGGCATACATAGTGGCCTTGGTTTAAATTTTCAGGCCCTATATTTCTTCTGACTAAGCAATCCCAATGCTAACAATATATTCTTTTGCAATAAACATAGGCACACAAAAAAAATACAAGGCTGAGGATTATACATTAAATAAATTAGTTCTAATCCTACTATGAAATACTATGTAGCTTCAAAACAGTAAATTAGGCAGTAATTGTGTGTGTGGTGGCACATGCCTGTAATCCCAGCACTCAGGAGGCTGAGTCAGGAGGCTCTCCACAAATTTGAGGCCAGCCTGAGCTGCATAGTAAGTTCAAGGCCAACCTGAACTGCATAGCGAAATCATGCCTCAAAAAGATGAAGAGCAAATTATAAAAAAAAGACAGTAAGTGAGACTTAAATGAGCTGACATGAAAATATCCAAAGTGAACAGACCAAAGTCCTACATGATATGGTGCTGTGTATTAGTACATTTGTATATCACTAGAAGATGGCAGAGGAGGAGGGTCTGTAAACCAAGCTGTGGCCCTTGGCAGCTGGTAGCATGGCCTCTCAAGGTTATAAACTGACATTCGCATGTGAGTTTTTGAGCCTACTGTACAATGCTCAGTCATGGACTGCACAGGTGACAGGGGAAGACTGTATGGAGAGGGGACAGGGCAGTACTGTCTCTGCCTCCTGCGGCCACCACGCAATTGACACCAACCCTCATCCTGCAGCTGTCACACGCACCTGGTGAGTGAAGTGCAGCAATTTCTTTTTTTTTTTTTTTTTTTTTTGCGGGACCAGGGTTCAAACTCACGACCTTGCACTTGCCAGGCAGGCACTTGTGCCACGGAGCCATCTCCCCAGCCCCAAGTGCAGCAATTTCTGATAGGATGTCAACCTACCTACACACCTGTACCTCTAAGGGTGACAGGTGTTCATTGTTACTAAGCAGGCGTATGAGTTTTCTTAATTATTCAATATGAGCTTGTTATTTTATAGAGTAATATAGTAGGGTAAAATATAAAAGCTAAGGGGATTTTGGCAACTGATACACATTACCTGTGTCATACATCTTAAGCTGGGCACAGTAGCACAGACCAGCACTTGGGAGGCTGAGGCAGGAGGGTCATTTGAATTTGAGGCCAGCCTGAACTGTATAGCAAGACCCTGTCTCAAAACAAAAGTAATAACAATAAAATGATATTATACATTTTTTATTTCATTATTTTTTTCTTTTTGCAGAACCGGGGATTGAACTCAGGCTCTTGTGCTTGCCAGGCAAGCACTTACTCTACTGAGCTATGTCCCCAGCCCCGATATTATACATTTTTTTTTTTAGAATTTTTTATTTAATTTATTTTTTTCTTGTTTCAGAACCTTTGTTTGTTTATTCACTCATTTTTATGGCCGGCTCAGCCCATCCCGAGGGCAGGGCTGGCGCAGCATGTGGTGCCAGGGATCAAACCGCGGTCCCTGAAGCCGCCCAAGCTTTCCCAAGCAGGCGCTTTAGACCACTGAGCCATCCCGCTGGGCCCTCCGATATTATACATTTTATATGTGGCCTGAAGATTCTTCTTCAGTTATGCACTGCAGGCCAGGCCAGTCAAAAGTCTGGACACCTGTGCTGTAAATGGTTACTACTCTAGAAAATAAATCAATAGGTATGGGACATTATGAGGATAAGTCTCTCTGTCTCTCTGTCCATCTGTCTCTCTGTCTCTCTCTCGTTTTTGAGACAGGATCTTACTAAGTTATTTAAATTCCCCAACTGGGCTCAATCTTACAATCCTGTGCTTCAGCCTCCCAGAGTGCTGGGATGGCAGGCATGTGCTGCCACTGCCAGATAATTTTTTAAAGCTTCCTATTTTCTATATTATCTGACTTTTCTGTACAGTATTACTTTTTAAATTAAAACTAATAAACTAACTCTGGGATATTTTTGCTCCTTGGGACAATGTTCCAATACTCTTCAAGTACCCAGAAGGGATCAGCGCTTCAGTGCTATTGCTGAGAAATAGCTACACAGGGCTGGGGGAAGGTTTGAAAAGGCGAGGCCCTTGGTTAGTTCTGAGAATGGCTGGGGAAGGGGCTTTAGATGGGTTTAAAGGAATATTGCAGGTGTTGAGGTAGGATAAGGAGAGCTGTGGCTAGGGGGAAGGCCAAGAAACTGCATCTTCAGTTTTCCTACCACTTGGTCAGCACTCTCTTCCTTCTCCTGACTTCCCTCCTTTCTTGAACTCCCCTGGCCTCATGTCTGGGCTTCCCCTGGGCATGGCATGTGGTCCTGTTTTCTGTTTCACCCCTAAAGCCTGTAAGTTGCTTGTTTAGGCTTTTTTTTTAAGATAGGGTCTGGCTATGTAGCCTAGGCTGGCCTAGAACTTGAGGTGATCCTCTTGCCTCAGTGTCCTGAGTGTTGGACAGGGGTGTGCCACCATGTCCAGTTGAGTGACTCATAATTTACTTAAGAAATGCTGTTTGGGACAGGCATGAGGAAGCTTCTTGGCATCGCAAAGGGCAGCATCCTGGTTAGACATAAGATGACTGAGCTTGGGGGCTACCGGGTGATGCTTCATGCAACCGAGTGAGGACACAGTCTTGGATTATGACTCTCCCTAGCCTGCATTATTAGAACTGGAGTCAAAGCCATTTCATGTGGGCCCCACTACACTCCTCTATAGGGAGGACTTGCCTCATGGCAGTGTCTAGGGCCTGCAATACTTCTAAGGGGTGCACAACACGTTTTAGATTATTTTAAAGATCACAATAAAATACATGGAACCTGGACTATATTCATGTTTATACCAGTACACTCATAAAATACAATTTCCTTTGCTTTAGTAGAGCAAGGGTAGTCCTGACCAAAGTGAAAATGCAGCTTCCTCTAGCTTCCATTCACCATGGAGAGGGAGCTCTCCTTCTCCATGAGGTCTTGCTTTTTAGATCCACTTGTATTTTTGTCCCTCTGTGGCTATGCTCATGCTAGATGGCTGCTTGTGTGATATTTCTAATTACTGAGTCTTTCCCACCTTCTCTATCAAACAGGAAGTGGGAAACTCCTGGCTAGACATCTAGAGTTCTGTGGCACCGTGGAATGATCCACAGTTCAGTGCTTGACTTCTCTATCAACAAGGTCAAACACGCTGTCTTTGTGAAGCCTTTCCTGATCCCTTTAAGTGGAATTTTTTTCCTTGTAGCTTATAGAGCACATTTTTTTTTTTTTAAATAAATTTATTTTCTTGTTTCAGGACTTTTGTTTATTTATTTATTTATTTCTATGGCCGGCTCAGCCCACCCCCTGAGGGCAGGGCTGGCGCAGCATGTGGTGCCGGGGATTGAACCGCGGTCCCTGAACCCACCCAAGCTTTCCTAAGCAGGCACTTTAGACCACTGAGCCATCCTGCCGGGCCCCTATAGAGCACATTTTAAAAAAATTTTACTTATTTATTTTTTTCTTGTTTCAGAACCTTTGTTTATTCACTCATTTTTATGGCCGGCTCAGCCTGCCCCGAGGGCAGGGCTGGCGCAGCATGTGGTGCTGGGGATCGAACCTCGGTCCCTGAAGCCGCCCAAGCTTTTCCAAGCAGGCGCTTTAGAGCACTGAGCCATCCCGCCAGGCCCCCTAGAGCACATTTTTTAACATTTCCAGGTTTTCACGACCCATCTACATTAGGACGGGGCGGGGCGGGGGGGGGCAGTTCTGTGGCAGAAGGACCTCATCTTCTGTCCCTTCCTGCTTAAGATGCTTGATACCCAAGCCATAGGCGGGACTTGAGGCCAGAGGATACTTGGGTAAGGGGGCGAGGTCTAACGGCGCTTTTCAAGTGCACCTGGTATTTCCAGCCTAAATCAAGTGACTCAGCTAAGGCACCATCAGAAGAGAAGCCCAACACACACTTGTTCTCCCACCGCAATAAAACCTTTATTTCCACTGGGCTCTCCTGTCCAACTCTTTCAGAGATTGAACCTTTTCCTTCTCCCAACGAGTTTTATCCTGGTCACTTTCTTCCTTCCCTTTGGCTGGGACACCTCAGAATGTCTCCTTTATTGGGTGCTACAGGATCCCGGGGACGCTTGCCACACTGTATAAGCTGGAAGCAGAAGTGGTCCCGTGGCACCCTCACGCGGCTGAAGCCTGCTATTGATGTTGAAAGACTTCCTGGTCAGAATTTTCATTTTCTTCCAGATGGATGTGCTGAACCAGACAAAAAGCAGGTGCAGCAGCGTCCACTCTGCGTGAAGAAGAGCTGGGGCAGATGTCTGGTCTGCTTCACATCAGGACTTGGGGCAAACACAGCAGATAGGATCAGTCATATTCAATTGTGCAATGTTCCTGCTTCCTCAGTCTTCTCCCTGCCAAGTTGGAGGGTTTCACTACACAGTTGAGGCTGGCCCCACACAGCAATCCTCCTGCCTCAGCCTTCCAAGTGCTGGGATTACAGGCGTATGCCACCATACTCAGCCTGCTTCCTTGTTTTTTGCCAGGACTCTTGTCAACTTCATCTGGCTGATGACAGTACCTCAGTGATCCAAATGGCTGAACAGGGAGTGGGAAAGTCCTGGCTAGGTGTCTAGTGTTCTTGGCACAGTAGAATGATCTGTGGCTCAGTGCTGAAGACTGGGCTTCAATGTCAGCTTGAGCCACTTAGTTACACAACTGTGGACAAGCTGCTGTATCTCTACCTCTGCCCTCTTACCTGTAGGATGGATACAGTAGATCTCATCCAATCTTTCTCACAGGATTATTGTGCAAATGTAATATAAGAGAAAGGATACCTCACTGATGCTTTTGGTAAATTGCAGTCAGTTCTACACACCAAGTATTATTATTATTATTATTATTATTTATTTATTTTTTTTTTGTCTTTTTGAGACAGGGTCTCACTGTACAGTTCAGGCTGGCCTTGAGCTCCGTTTTGTGGCCCAGGTTGGTCTCGAACTCTCACGATCCTCCTGCCTCAGCCTCCCGAGTGCTGGGATTACAGGCGTGCGCCACCACGCCCAGCATACACCAAGTATTATTAGAGAGGGAGGCTGTCTTTAACCTCAACATCCTCTATTAGATCAGACTATTTCACTAAGTTCTATGAATGCTTTGGCTGACCAAGGCTTCAGGATAGGGCTGCAGAGGTATTCTTCTTGACTTTGGGGTTGCTGCCCTGGGCCTGCCCTCTGCTCTGGAGACCTTTGTTCCAAGAACAAAAGTTCGAGGCATGTCTGCATAGTTTTTCTATCAGAGTTGAAGAAAGAAAATGGGCCCACTGTTGTTACAGGGGTCAAGAAGGTTCACCTGGACCTCCACTTGGTTTACAAAGCCATCCTGAAGGCCTACAGGGCCGATGACCAGGATCCCACACATTGGCAATCCTGCTTCCTGAGAGGACTTGGGGCAGAAGGAGACATTACAGGGGGAAGATCATTGGCCTAGACAAAGAGCCAGAGCTGGTAGGGGTCACTGGGATTGCAAGGGGCCATGGCTGGCTTTTTGTCCTGGGATGTCAGGCAGGTTCCAGATCCTGAGTTCCTGATGAGCTGATCCTAAAAACAATACAGCAAAGGGTCAGTCTGGGCTGCAAGATTCTAACAGTGTTATAGGGGGTAAAGGGGGACCAATAAAAGACAAAGGAGGCCCAATAGGCACAAAGAGGACACTTCCCATTCCATCCCTAGAATGCAGACTCTTGAGAGATACATCCCCCCGTTTCTGTGTTGGGTGCCAGTTCCCCACCCCCAGCTTTAGCTTGAGTGGCTGAAAGATGGGTAGAAGAAAGCAAGACCATGGCCAATAGAAAAATGCTTTCAAGGCCTCCTTGATGGCCAAGTTCAAAGACCTGAGGCCACTGTTGTCCACTCCCCATTTTGTGTATTTGATACTTTTTTTTTTTTGCGGGACCAGGGTTCAAACTCATGGCCTTGCACTTACCAGGCAGGCACTTGTACCACAAACTATCTCCCCAGCCTCCATGTGTATTTGGTATTTTGACTTCCTGTGTCCTCAAGGCTAGACCCTTTCCCTTAGTGGCATGGAGTTCCAGTGGGCTTAGTCCTGTGGTAGCGATGTCTGTCCTGAGGCAGCATGGCACCATGGAAAACGCAAAGGCTTTCCAGTCAAACTTACCTAGGTCTGAATCCCACTCTACCATTTATTAGGTCTTGAGCCTGGGTCTTGGGCCAGGCATGAATTTGTTGGGCTTTACTTGGCTCATCTGTAGGAATGGGGCACTGCCTACTTGGAAAGAGCCCTGGAGGATGCAAGAAGCTAACGTGTAACTACTCCATTCTACACCTGCCACACAGAGGCAGGAGGGACCCATGAACGAACCTACATAATTATCTACTAGAAATACTAAAGGGCCAACAAATGTTTGCACTGCGGCAGAACTGGACATGAGCCCTATTCTCCGGCATCATGTTTGCACCAGCCAGAACCAACTCATATTCAAGTCCTGAGAACCCTGCCACAACCATACCCACATCACCATCCTCTTGCTCCAATCCACCCCAGTGTCTCAGGCAGAAGATACAGAAAACAAGGGGCAAATGTGGCCTCAGGTTCTTGATTCCAAGCCTATTTTGTTTTGAGAGTCTCACTATACAGTCAAGGCCCACCTTAAACTTGCTATGTAGGCAGCTGAACTAGATAGATATGAACTTGCTATGTAGCCCAGGCTGGCCTTCAACTCAGTCATCTTCCTGCTTTGGTCTCCCAAGTGGTGGGATTATAGATGTGCACTACCACAACCAGCTCAATTCTGAGCTTCCTAGGCAACTCACTCACCTGGGTCAATTCCCATTCCTCGTCCTTGGGCACTTGGCTATTTTTGCCAGTGAAGTGACAGGTCCTCATGCCCAGTGTGCTGGCATCAGCATGTAGACACAGCTGCTTAGCCACATTGTGACGCAGGTCTCTCTGGGTCGTATACTCAAAGTACTGAAAGTTAAGAGAAGGTCCTGAGGAACAGGTGGGAAGTTTGTCCACCACCTTCCAAGGCCACCTGCCCTAAAATGCCAACTGGACTCCAAGGGAGGAAAGCAAGTGGACTGGGCCATGCCAACACTTTTGTAACTTGCGTTGCCTCCATGGTTTTTGCCATATCTGGTTATAGAGAAAAACTTTTCCATACCCATCTCTAAATATCACCCAGCCCCCGGACTCCTCCAGTGGGCCTTCTCTGAGTAACAGTGCTCCCTGCAATCACTGTGCAGCACCAGCTCTGGTATAAGTGTTCGCTCTCTGTCCCAGGCTGAGACATCAGTCCTTGGTGCTTCCTGAGGTGGGGATGGTACCTCCTCCTCCTTCTCCTGTTCTTCTGGATGCCCCCCCCCCATAGGCCTCAGGAAAGTACTTAGAGTATAGGAAAGGAGCCCATGAGGAGAGAAGTTGCCCTAGAAACAGGCCTCTCTTGGACCTGCCTGCCTGGCACACGTGGGCTGTCTACCTGATTGCCGCCAAGGCCATGGCAGGAGTACATGATGAGGGGCTTCCCTCCACGGTTGTTCTCACCCACATCCAGGCATTTATTGATGCCGAGGTTCTTGATCTGCAGAATGATAAGCAGAAAGGGGAGCCAGGATAGCACAGCTGGCAGTTTCCTAGTTAACGTTATGGGGCCAACCAAACTGGAAGGAATTCACAGCGCTGGGTTTCTCCTGTGGTTTTTCCTCTCCTGTTCATTAACCCAGTTACCTGACATTAACAACAAGGAGAGGTGCACAGTCCCTGAGCCTAAGAAAGGTCACCCTCTATGGGCGAAGATGGGGGACTACTCAGGATGCTCAAGGTATACTACCCAGACCATCAGCATCACCTGGACTTGGTAGAAATGCAGATTTTCAGATCCCATCCCAATCCTCTCAGTCAGAAATTCTGAGGGTGGGGCCTAGCAACCTACTTCAACAACGCACTCCTGCTGATTGATGCATACCAACATTTGGCAATCACTGTTCATGGTTGGCCTTCCTTATGTCAAAATTTTAGCTATCTCTAGAAGCCCCAGAGTGGCCCTCCCATCCCCTTTCTGAATAAAAAATTGTGGAGAATGAAAATCAGTTACTGACAACCATTCATTGGTATGGTAGGGGTTTTGGATTCCTACAGGGGTGCTGCGATGATGGTAGACATATTGGTTCTCAAACTTACAGCTCCATAGAAGGTTGGATTCAGGTCAGGAACAAACATCTCTGGGTAGATGTTGTGCAAGAACCAGGAAAAGTTGCGACAGTGTAGTTGTTCCCTCAGCTGCAGTCGCTCCGAAATGTCACCAAAGGTTTTCTGCCAATCAAGCCAGCCCCCTCTACTGGTCAGTTCCACAGTCTTGACATCCATCCAGACAGCACAAAGTTCCAATACCAATTGCTCGCCTGCTTACTCCTGCTCAGGCACCACATCACATCCGATGCCAGACATTCTGTGCCACCTTGGGAGCCTCCACTTATACACCACCAGTTCCTTCACCTCCCAGGACCCCCAAGCAGCAATCCTGGTCCTCAATTCCAGTTTATCAGAGCTACCTCTCCTATGAGAGCTTCTTTTTTCTCTGAATCTCTTTTCCTTCCTCTCCAGAGGCAGGCCAAACGAGGCTTCTCTCTAGCCTTCACGATCTGTATATCTAAGGCCCTCCCATGAGCTTTACCTCACAGGGCCCTGAGGCATTGGATGATAGAGATGGGGAGGACTCAAACCTTGGCCAAGGTTTGCGATTCTGTGCTTCTTTTCAACCCAACGCCACTGCTCTCACCTCTTGGGCTATCTTTGCTGCCTGCAGATTTCTTCTGTAGAAAATCTTCTTGTAGTCATCCATCCACACCTCAGCCAGGCGCACTTGATTGCGAGCAATGACACTTGTGCCCTTGGGGAAGGTGTGGGGGCTCTTGGTACGGAACACGTGCCCTACCACAGAGCAAGGGATGATCTCCAGCTGGCCCCCACACTGCCACACCTGATGCAACAGGAGACAGGGTGGGGCCTTTAGGAAGGTGCAGGCAAACAGGATAGTCTCCCCCAAGGCACTGCTGTTTTGTTCCCAGGATGTTGGACCCCAGGTCCAGCAACCCAGGCAAATTCTGTCATATCTCTCTGAAAACAGTGATCAGTGACTAGGCTTCTTACAAGGCTATGACCTCACAATCCCAGGCTTTCTGATTTTGGTTTACATAAACGGAGATTTGAAGAGCCATGTGGCCCATGGCCTACTTTACAGAATAGAGGTTGCTTTTGTGCTCTGTATCTACTCTGAGCTCCGGTCATTTGTCTTTTTGACCTAGAAATGTGATTTTTTTGAGACAGGACCTCACTATGTAGTTCAGGCCAACCTTGAATTCATTATTTAGCCCAGGATGGCCTTGAGCTCCTGCCTCAGCTTCCTGAGTGCTGGGGTTATAGGTGTGTACCACCATACCTCGCTTGGAAATGTGATTTTTATCAGCTTATCCAGGTGTTAACTGGAAACTCAAGTTCCTTAAATCAGAGCATCAATGCATTAGTAAATAGCAAGAACAGGTAACTGCTAGGTGGCTTGTCACAGTCACCTGAGCCTTTAGCATGCCAGTTTCCTAGGAGGTAGAGTAAAAACAGATCACAAGCTCACTGAGGAACCCTAGAATCAGAAAATCTGGAGTTGTGATGTCTGGTATGACCCTTCTCCATGCCAGTGGGCTGCCCTATGACATCCTTTCCCTTGCTCTCTTCTCTTGAATCTTATTGAAAACTACAGATCATTTATAGCACGGTAACACAGAAGCACATAATCACAGTACTAACAGATATCAGTTATATGCTTAATATACACACGACACTGTGAGAGGTGACTTTACACATGAGCTTTTCCATGGGCATGGGAATTTGTGGAGGTTTCATAGAGAAACAGTCCTTTGGTCCTGATTTAACTTTGCTTCGGCTAATTCTTAGAATCCCTTGGCATTCCAGTGTCCCCCAGAATTGGGGCCATTATTTTGTCCCACGGTGATGAAAAGGTTGTTGAGCATATATAGGGACAATCCAAATGCAACCTAGGATGTGTTTTTTGGCCTCAGAAGGGGAACTCAATTGTTTTAAAAATTATGTTACTGATCTGCTTCTACCTTCATCCTAATCTTTCCCATAGATTTCACAAGCATCTCCAGATGGTCAGTCCTTAATATCTCCTATTATCCTTTCCTCTAAGAAAGTGTAGCTGTTCCCCAGCCCACTAAGTTTTTTCTAAGTGATCCAATCTAGCTGCCATGGGCACAGAGGGGAGCCGAAGGACAGCCATGCCAGGAAGTGGTCACCATCTGAAGTTCAGTTTCACAGGCAACATCCCCAAGGCCCCTGCTGCCTCCTGGGACGTTGTGATTCCCCACAAAGCCCTCTTCTCTCTCACCCGGAAGGACATTTCCACGTTCTCCCCTCCCCAGATCTCCATCTGATTATCATAGGTACCGATGTGCTCAAAGTAGGACTTGGAGATGGAGAAGAGGCCTCCAGCAAACGTCGGGGATCTAGAGAGACAGAGGGAGAAGCACGGTCCTGGGATGGGCAGCCCTCCTTCCACCAAGACACTTGTTTGCAAAGCTATGTCTTCTTTTCCTTCTAGGGCCAGGTCAAGGAGAGATGTAATTGTTGTTTCTGGCCTCTCCAAGGCCTTAATTCATTCACTCCACTGGGAACATATGAAACTCCAGCCTCTAGGGCCCATGCTGCACCGCGGGCATCTGGAGCCAACAAGAATGATCTCATTTCCTGAGAACACAGGCTGGTAGCAGAAGGGAAAATTCACTGGCTACTTTTGGGCAGCAATGTGACTAGAGTAGAGTAGATACTCAATTTTCAGAAGCAATGTGAAATTGTTTTTGAAAACAGGCAGGATTCAAGACAAATGAAACAAACGACTGCCTTTTTTCAGCAGAGCTGGTCCCATTCTGTGTCAGGGACTGTGAGGTCACAGTATTGGGAGCTTAGCACTGGTGTTTAATAGTGCCTGAGAATCTGGAGTTTTGGCGCAAAGCTGCCAGTTGCCTTGAGCAGGGCAAACTGATAAGAGGTGCTCCTGAAAGCCCTGTGGGGAGAAAGCAAGATTACACTCAATGTTTGGACCCCAGGGAACACTTGGAAGGCTATAAAAAGATTTTGGCTTTCAGACAAAGGCCAGAAAGTACAGATAAACTTATAAAAATATCTCATTTGATATTTAGATACTGTGTTGCTTGCAAGAGGGGCTGGGCTGAGGGTTAGGGCCTGGTGCCCATGTAGACAAGATGGGTAAACAAAGTGATGGAGTTGGAGAAGCAAGCGGGAGCAACAAAGCCATAGCTGTTGGCTTCTGTGTCCTAGCCCGGCTGGCTTGGATAGGGCTTCACTGCCTTCAGGGAGTGGCTCCATGAGGCATGAGCCAGCAGAAAATGCTGTGACTTCCTCGGTAGCCGCAGAACTTGTGACGATGCCTTAAACAATGGGGTTCAACTGACGTTCATAGATTGATCTGTCAAGTTGACTGTGCAGGAACCCCACCCCATAATTGCTTGTCTCCCTGAAATTGGCTCCTGTGGCTACTTTCTGGAAGGAATCTCAATCAGGAAACCTCATCCCAGGCTGGCTTCTGGTTGCTGGTTCTGTCTTCTCTGGGAGATGGTAAGCTACCCAAGTACCACCCAGTGAGGCTCAGGGAATCCTGGGACTTCAAGCTAATTTCCTCTTGAGGAGTCCACCCGTCCACCCCAGGGCCTGTCTCTTCTTTGAGAGATCTTCCAGGCTAGGAATTCACCAACAAATTAGCTGTGGAGATTGCAACCAAGAGGCAATCACTAGTAAACAAAGAGTATTCTATTCTCCAGCCTCCTTCCTGGCCCTTGGGTCCTCCACTCAGCTTGGCTGCCTCCTGAAAGTGGAGTGGGAGGCTACAACTTACAACGCTCCTTGTGAGCCACAGTGCAAAGTGTCCTGGGCAAGCCACATGAACCAAGACGAAATTCACCCTCAAACGCTGGAGCTTTGCCTTACAGTTGTGTGGCTCCTGAATGTTGGAGCCAGGGATGTCACAGATGGGAGGAAGGCTCAGGTGCCCTGTCCCCAACTGTGTGCTGTGTGCCTGGCCCTGGCTTGGGGGTGGGACTGTTACTGTGTACACCAAACAGAAGCATATATGATGTGAGCAGAGAGTTAGTAGAGCTCTCTGCTCTCTTTTCTCTTTCTTGCCTTCTCTTTTTACTCTCCTCTGCTAAGGGAGATAGAGCCGTTGGGTGTTTAGGATTCCTCTCCCAACCAAGCCCAGCCAGCTGATATTCTGGGAAATATTTCTTAGGCTTCTGGAAATGTGGAGGGGGAGGAACCACTACCTTCTCTTCCTTTCAAGTCTTTCTTCCCACCTCTGGCCACTGTACCCCCACCTTTGCTTTCCTCTGTTCCTGATGTGTATTTAGTTGACCCATTATGTCTCCTGGCCAGGATAGGAAAACAGCGGCACACAAAACCCAAGTCATAGGATTCTGGAAAATTCACTCCCCAACCCAGGTGGTCTGAGATAACTGTTAAGGTAGACTGGATCCCATAATGCCACCCACAGGCAATCTGCAGAGGACAGGGCAGCCTGGGTATAAGGAAGGCAAGCCCAGGGGTGCTTCAAATGGTGGCTTAACCTCTAACTTCCATCCTCCAGCTCCAGACAGATCAGGTCTTGTGCCTGCCTGCTTC
>PVJA010031211.1:0-26663 GCA_004027025.1 Myocastor coypus | reverse complement strand
CACATAGTCAAGCTGATATATTAAGATGCCTTCTGAGACTAAGAAGAAACATACATTGAGATACAAGGAGGCCTGGGTAGACACACCCTTCCTGGGAGGACACATCTGGAGAAGCTTAGGAAACTGCCTTCCTTTGTGTGTTGCCTCCCCTAGGCAATCATTGAAGAAGCTGAAATTAGATGGACTGAAGTCCAGAAAGCAGTGCATGAGTTCGAAAAGGATATTCTAAAAACCATATCCAAAAAGAAAGGGAGTATCTTGGCTACCCAGAAAGTGATGAAGTACCTTGAAGACATGAACCACCGGAGGGTGAGTTGGCAAGTATGAGAGCTCCAAAAGGGGGAACTGAGTCACACGACAGCAACCAGAAGTGACCTGCATGAGGCCACCAAGGTCTATGTGATCCTCCATGAATACTACCCACACATGTAGGTTCCTTGTATCCCCCAAAGTGCATCTGTATGGGGTTTATTTTGTACGTGTGTGTTTAAAATGCATGCTTACCAAGGCTAAAAATCAATTAGGCTGGATGAATATTAGGATATCTTTGGTTGATTTCCTCTTTTTCATTATTGTTATTTTTTTCAATAATTAATGTACTTTCTTGAGATGGGTGTGAGGCAGGTGGCTGTGTGGAGCAGGACAGGTAAATCTCAAGTTTTCTATGTTTTCTTATTATAAGAAGATAGACCTCCTCTTAGCACAGGGAGTGAAGGAGCATGGGGGCCGTAATGCCTTCATTTCCAGAGACTTAATACGATGTAAAGATTTGGATCCTGGGAACAGTTAAGTAGGGTTATTAATCCTAACATGCTGAGTAATAAAAATTCTGTAAACTACCAGAATTTAAGTAAATTTATTACATAAACTCCCTTTGCATAACAGACCAAAGAATCAAGAGATCATTTCACCAGGAAAGTCTTCTATAGGAGCACTCTGCCCAAATAATCTTGAATTTAAAGCAATGTAGGACAGTGGAGTAGATGTGTTTTTAACAATGTAAGATGCTGCCAAAGTATTTGCTGAAAGCTACGCTATTTTATATGCCTAGTAGCAATGCATAAAGGTTTGTTGCTCCATATCAACATTTGATGTCACTATTTTTATTTTATTTTATTTTTATTTATTTATTTATTTTTTGGTGGGACCAGGGTTCGAACTCACGACCCTGCACTTGCCCAGCAGGCATTTGTGCCTCAGAGCTACCTCCCCAGCCCCTTTTCTTTATTTATTTTTTTGACTATTTTTATTTTAAAGATTCTAGTGTATAGTATGTGCCTATTTGGTTTTATTTTTCATTTTTCTAATTTCAAATAGTATATTTAAAATTCTATTTCTTGTCATTTGTATGTTTTATTTGTGAGATGTCTAAATATTTTGTCCATTTTATTGGATTGTTGGCCTTTTCTTATGGAATCATGTGTTCTTTATATATCCTGAAGATACATACTTTATTCTAGATAAGTATTAGGAATATTTTCTAGCGTTTTGTGGTTTGCTGTTTATTTATGTAAATGGATCTTTTGATAAGTAGTAGTTTTAAATTATAAAAAGGCTATACTCCCCAATAAATAAAAGCAATATGAAAGGTGCATAGGATAGGCTTAGTTTCCTCTGCATCTAAAGCACAAGAGAAGTGAATGCCACCATCATGCCATTTTGTATTTTTAAAATTTTATTTATTTATTTATTTATTTATTTATTTATTTATTTTGGAACTGAGGATTGAACTCAGGCCCTTATGCTTACCAGGCAAGTGCTTATTCTACTGAGCTATCTCCCCAGCTCATGAAGTTGTTTTTTATTTTATTTTTTACTCAATGTATAACAATGTGACAGTTTCAAAACACATTAGTTGTACATTTCAATATTTAATACAGTGCATACTGTTGTTATCCCATTAGTTATACAGAGCACAGGGTGTAGATGTTTTAATTTTTAATTTTTTAAAATTTATTTTATTTTTTTTAAGAATTTTTTTATTTTATTTACTTATTTCTTGTTTCAGAACCTTTATTTGTTTATTCACTCATTTTTATGGCCGGCTCAGCCTGCCCCAAGGGCAGGGTTGGTGCAGCATGTGGTGCCGGGGATCGAACTGGGGTCCCAGAAGCCGTCCAAGCTCTCCCAAGCAGGCGCTTTAGACCACTGAGCCATCCCGCCGGGCCCTGATTTTTAAAATCATTATTGGTACAACAAAATCTCTTCTTGTTGACTTAAGAGAAAGTAGTTGTATACATAATCCAATGTTCAGTAATCGCAGTGAGTTATTGATAAAACTGGCAATGTTCGAAGCTGTTGATTTAAGCCTTTTACAGCTCAGCATTCTAATCTAGCTTTCCATTTTATTCTTGTGGTTAAACTTTTCTGCTGGGAGGTTAAGGGCAATTTTAAGCAAGACCTGTATAGCAAAACATGGAACTTTTGTATTTCTCAAGGTCAGTCAAATCCCCTCAGGATTTACTTTGGAACAGTGCTTTGTAGAACTGTTGTCAGTATCAGCCATCTAGATGAGCCACGGTGATTGTTTGACCAGTTTGGTCTCTGTGAAAGCCTGAGAGAATGTTGTCTTTCTAGGTGACTCCCCTTTGACACACTATGTATCTTCAATCCCTTTCCTCTGTAGCCCCATAATCTTGAACAGAAAACCTGTGCTATAACATCCTATAACTCAGTGATTCCCCATAATGCCATTTTGGACAGAAGTAAAGGGATCTGAGACTAAGTGGCTGAATATTAGGGCCAAGATTCGCCTTGCAGCCACAGATTTACTTTTCAAGCCAACAGAGAAAAAGTTGATTAATATATGCCTCTACTTTTTTTTTTTTTTTTAAGGATAATATGAAGGATAAATTACGTTTGAAAAATGTTTCTCTCAAAGTTCAGAGGAAAAAAATGCTTTTACAGTTGAGGCAGGTATGTGGTTCATCCTTCCTCCTTTGGTTGAATAATAGTGCCTTCCTCTAAGATGTTTGTCTTAATCCTTGAAATATGTAAATAAATTGTCTTACATAGTAAGTGATTAATCTAATTAGGATCCTTGAGATGAGACGATCTTGGGTTACCTGGCTGGGCCCAACGTGGGCTCCCTGCTTATCAGAGCAAGGGAGCAGTGAGAGAAGATGAGACAAAGGAAATAGAGATCAGAGTAGTCAAATTTATATCAGAGGAAGGGGCCAAGATCTAAGGAGTGCAGGCAGCCTCTGGAATCCTGAAATAGGAAGCACTCCCCCTTGATCTTCTGGAAGAAAAGTAGCTCTTCCAACATCCCAATTTTATCTCTAAAAGCCATCTCAGCCTTCTGACTGTAGAGCCATAAAATAACTTATTTGTATTATTTTCAGTCACCAGGTTTGTGGTCATTTGTTATAGCAACCATAAGAAACTTGTACCATCTTTCTGCAGGGCCTTTCTGCAGATAAGGTTGGTCTGGGCTAAAAAATGCTCATGAAACTCTTGTTGGACCTTGAGGGGAGTGTACCCAGGGTGGCGCAGTTACGCTGTGGCTTGGTGACTGCCCCAGCAGTTGATGCTAAGGACGCTGGGGTGAAGGCAATAAGGCAGATGTGGCTCAAGGCCTCCAGAGTGATATGCAGCTCCATCCTTTTCTTGCTCGACATCTTTACCATTAATTCAAACATATTAACTGTTGCCATGTGTATCTGAGGTGGCCACAGAGAGTGATACAAAATTGGATTGGAGAATTCACATGTTTGAGGAGTCTTGCTTGATTGACTCAAGATCCAGAAAGACCTCAACAGGCTGAAATTTTTTTTATAAATTTATTTATTTATTTTCTTCTTGTTTCAGAACTTTTGTTTGTTTGTTTTTATGGCTGGCTCAGCCTGCCCTGAGGGCAGAGCTGGCTCAGCATGTGGTGCTGGAGATTGAACCGTGGTCCCTGCAGCCGCCTAAGCTTTCCTAAGCAGGCGCTTTAGACCACTGAGCCATCCTGCCGGGCCCTAAAAAAAATTTTAAAATATAACCAAACAATGTAAAAGGCTGCACTTTAGTCCCTCCAAATATCTGCCCAAGTTCAGGCTGACTCAGCCACAGAGGCCTGATGAAGTCGGCTCAGCTGGAGGCAATGCTGTGGTCTAAGTGGCTTTCCTAAAAATATGTTGCCCAGACCAAGGAAAGCTGGCCTTCCCCTACTCTGTTCTGAGCAGATTCAACCTGTATGTTTGTGTCCCAGTATGAGCAACATACTTGAAAGAAGGAGTTCTAGAAAGTAACTAGAGGGCTGGGGGGATAGCTCAGTGGTCTGAACACCTGCCCAGCGAACGCCAGGAGCTGGGTTCAATTTCCTGGTACTACATGCCATGCTTGCCCCAGAACCCTAGTTGTGTCATGGCCAGCCCTGAGGCATGGCGGCGCCTGCCCATAATCCCAGCGCTGGGGAGGCTGAGACAGGAGGATCATTACGACTGAGAGCTGTGTTGTGAGTGAGACCCTCTACCAGATAGACAATAGATAGATAAATAGACAGACACAGACAAAAAAGATAAAGTAACTAATGTCTGGGTGGAATGAAAGATGATGTTAAGGGGAATGAGAAGCATAAGGCAAGGCCTGGAACCCATGGGTCTAAATACAGAGGATCCAGCAGGGCCATGATTACTGTCTCCAGCTGCTCAAAACTGCAAACAGAGGACTGGGCGTGGTGGCGCATGACAGTAATCCCAGCTCTTGGGAGGCTGTAAACAGGTGGATCACTGCAAGTGATCCCTGATCCCTAGTGAGACCCTGAACACCTGTAGACCCTTCCTTAAAAATAAAAAAATAAGTAAACAGATAAAAAAAACTGCAAACAGAGACAATATATGGATGGGAAGGGCCTCAGTGGAAGGAGATGCTGGGGACAGTGTGGAGTGCAGCATATGAAAGGATCTTGCCTCTGTAGAGCTCCCGGCAGAGGGTGAGTTTCTGGTCCTTAGGGGTTCTGGCAAGCTCAGGCTTCTGCAAGAGGGCCTCATACTTGAACTGGGGAGAAGATGGGTGACGTGTGCTGCTCTGAGATGACTCAGATGTGGGCCCTGTCTTCTTAAGCCTCGGGGAAATGAGGTCAGGAGAGTGCAGTGAGGGCCAGAGGCTCAATGGAGAGGCTTGGAAAACAGCTTAGAAGCATTGGTGCTGGAGGCACAGGTAGATTTGGGCTTAGGGAGGGTGTGTCATTTGGGAGACAGAGAAGCAGCAGGTCACTGGGGTGGGGAACAACAGCAGTCCCCATGGTGGGTTCCTGCGACCACAAAGGCAAGATAGCCTGGGCTTGGTGGGTCGAGGGAGGTGAGGCCTGATCAGGCAGGGAACCTTTTGGACTAGAATGCCCATCCTGCACACATGTCAGAGTTGAGGGAGGGGAATTCAGAAGTGCTTGGCTCTCTTTGCTCCTCAGCCTGGGTTATGCACCCCTGCTCCTGGGAAGGTTCCCCAGCTTGGCCAAGGGGCTTCTGTATCCTCCTGCCCATGTGTCCCCAGCCACCCTGCTGAGACACTATTGCCATCTGTGACCTCTTGGGTGTTCACTCAAAGCCCCAGAGCCTCGCTCTAGGCAGGCGCCCAGTACATGTCTGTTAAATAACTGGGTGAAGACTCAGCCTCACTAGGTTGCAAGGTGAGCACCCGTCATTCCACCTCTCAAGTGTCCTCTTTTCTTCTGAGCTGCAGAAGGAAGAGGTAGGCGAGGCCCTGCACGAAGTTGATTTTCAGCAGCTGAACATCGAAAATGCTCAGTTCTTGGAGATGATTGAAGCAAAAAATAAAGAACTGATCCAGCTGAAGCTGGCATCCGGCAACACCCTGCAGGTCCTCAGCTTCTACAAAGTAAGGCCCAGCTAGTGCCTGGCACCCCCACCAGGCTCCCTGTACCTCCCTTCCTGGCCTCAGGGAGGTCCCTGTGCACACTGCAGTTGCATCCAGAGCTTAGATGTCCCTTCCTGTCCCCCATTTATCTTGCCAAAGACAGGTCTCCCAAAGTTCCCTGAGGGCCTCCACAACCCTGGCTGCACCTGACAACCATCTGGGAAGCTTTTTCTCTTTTTAAAAATAGACTCATACCCATGTCTCTCTCTCTGACACACACACCCTGACCAATGAAATAGAGAGTGAAGGCCATGGATCTTGTTTTGCTTTAATTCCCCAGGCAATTTTTATTCACAACACTTTGTGAGCTGCCCATGTGTAGGGCCCTGGTTAATTTATGCATATATTAAGCACTTTCCCCCTTAAAAGCTTGTGAGAAAAGTCTTACCTATAAACCAGAAAGCGCCAGTAAATTATTTATCATCCAACTGCAATGCTTTTGAGAGAGAGAGAAAGAGAGGGAGAGAGAGAGGAGGGAGAGAGAGAGGAGAGACAGAGACAGAGAGAGACAGAGA
Organism: Myocastor coypus; assembly: GCA_004027025.1. Classification (NCBI taxonomy): domain Eukaryota; kingdom Metazoa; phylum Chordata; class Mammalia; order Rodentia; family Myocastoridae; genus Myocastor; species Myocastor coypus. The sequence goes on along the minus strand of PVJA010031211.1, from coordinate 20,286 downwards.
GAGAGAGGAGGCAGAGAGGGAGGAGGGAGAGAGAGAGGAGAGAGACAGAGAGAGAGAGAGAGCACAATTAATAATTAAGCAGGAACTATCGGCATGAAAAAGGTGTATCCCCAGCACACCAGACCTACCTGGTCACCCTTTATCCACCACCTAACCCTACCATCAGCACACTGTGTATTCAACTAGGGAGTGCTGGGCTCTATCACTCACCCATTTGAATTTTATTTTGAGACAGGGTCTCACTATGTTTCCCAAGTTGGGCTTGAACTTGTCATTCTCTTGTCCTAGCCCAGTTACAATTTTAATGTCAGTATTAAAACATTTGTCGGAGGGCTGGTGAGATAGCTCAGAGGACTAAGCACCTGCTTAGGCAAGCGCAGGGACCGGAGTTCATCCCTGGTACTACATGCTGTGCCAACCCCACCCCCCTGGGGCACACTGACCTAGCCACTGAGTCCAGGTGTGGTGGCCCACCCCTGTGATCTCAGCTCTAGGGAGGCTGAAAACAGGAGGACCACTCTAAGTTCAAGCTGAGATCCTGTACCAAATATATATATATATATATATATATATATATATATATATATATATGGATTTGGGGTTTTAACCTCTTATTGATATAACTACATAATATCCATAATTTTGCCTCTGGACCTGCAAAGCCTAAAATATTTAGTATCTGTTTCTTGAATTAAGCTTTATTATTATATTTATTTATTTACTTACTTATTTTGTATTTTAGGGAAGGGTCTACAGGGTTTTCAGGGTCTCACTGCTATGCTTGTGCTGCTGAACTATCTTCCTGGCCCTAGTATCTGTTTCTTTATAAAAAAAGATTTGCTGACTCCCAGTCCAGTGCCCAGGTGGCAGTGGTGCCGTTGGCCTAGGGGGCTCACGGGTGAGTCATTCAGCCCCCAGTTTCATTTAAAACTACGAATTTGAATACATTCAGACTGGGCTGTGTTGAACATTTTTCTTTTTACACACGGAAAAGCCAAGGCTGACAGATGCAGAGTACTGGATTTGCCACTCAAGCCCCACACGGTGACAAAGCCAGGACTCCCAGCTCAGTGCATGTCCCACTCAGCTGCCTCTTCCTGACCAAGAGCTTGTAGAAAATACCATGCCAGCATTCTGACGTTTGTGTCCTAACTGTCCTGCAGATCACCTGCTTTTAGCTTATAGATAAGATACTTACTATCTGATCACTCTTATCTCACAGTGAAGCCAGTTCCTAGGATTCCCAGGCCCTCAGAGAGTCAGGTAGCAACCAACAAGGTCACCCTGGGCGTGGACCTTATCCTGAGAATCAATTAAGTAGCAGCGGGTCTGCTCGGTCTTTTGGGGTTTGGGGAGTGGCCGAGCTACTAGTTTATAAAATGAAACTTCCAGGTTGAAGGCCTGAGCTCTGTAGGGTGGGCCTGAACTCCTGGTGCTGATTGGCTGCAGTACTTGGGCAGCAGTGACAGGCCACAGAGGACCAAACTGGATCCATTCTGATTGGAATCCCAGGGGCCACTGTGCTGTAGGCCTGTTCAAGTGATGGTAAGTAGACGAGGGTCCTAGGGGCATGTGCCTCACAGGAGCCTGAAAGGGACACACGCCGTGGGGCCAGAGAAAGGCTGACACTCTTCTTCCTCATCCCAGTTCTCAGAGCACTTGTGACACGTGCAGTTGGACCTCACCTGAGGCTCCATAGTGCTGTGCTTGGGGAGGTGTTTCATCAGGCCAAGACGCTTCACTTGTCAGAGGTGAGCGTATCTCACCACAGGATGGAGTTTTATCTGGTTTGGGTTGAGTCACCAGCCCTGAGGACAGGTTGTGGCCAGAGCTGGTGCTTTGGCAATGTTATGTAAGGAACACTAACAGTTCAGGTGCATGCTTGGTTGGGGTGGGACGGTGACAGAAGGGGCTGCTGTGATATAAGCACCAAATCCCCAAGAGTGAGACCTTGTTAAAAACATACAGAATGACCTTCCTCTATTAAGCAGCACCACTGTTTACAGTATGCCAGGCACAGGGCCAAGGACTGAGGGTACAGTGCATAGCACAAGACAGGCAAGACCTCTCTGACTTGTCAGTTAAAGTGGGGCCTTTTCCTCTGATGTGATGCCCTCAAGCCTGTCTGCTATCATCTGGTAGAGTGGAATTATGTGAGCACAGCTGCAATGAGTCACTCTAAATGAACTAAATTAATGATTAGAGCCCTGCAGTAGATGGTATTCTAAATTGTCCCTGGACTCCCATCCCTGGTGCACACCTTATTATAATCTGGCCAGGATTATGCATGTGAGGGCTTTAGTCACTTTCTGTGTATTACATTAGATCACTTTAGATGAGCCTGACCTAATCTCATGAGACTGGTGAAAGCAGTTTCTCTAGAAGAGGAAGTCAGAGACATGAAGCACGAAGAGAATTTGTGCCCAGAAGTTCTCCATTAGAAAAGAGGTCACATGGAAGGGACTGAGAGAACCCTCTAAAAACTGAAAGCCACCTCCAGATGGTAGTCACAAAAAAACAAAATGGGGACCTTAGGGCTACAACCTCAAGAAAATGCATTCTTCCCACAAGGAGTGGCCTTGGAAGAAGACCTTGGACCTCAGATGAGAAGTACAGTCCCTGCCAATACTCTGGGGTCAGTCCAGTGGGATCGAGGGCAGAGACTCCAGCCACGGGGCTCCAGACCTCTGACCCATTGGAAGTTCTGTTGCTTTGAGTCACAGGGCTGTGGTCATTGGGTGCCCAGCAGTAGCAGAGACTGACTGATGTCCCGATGGATCATCACATGCTTAGCTCTCTCCACAGCTCTGTGAAGACCCCGCCAACATTCTGCGGAGTGTTTCTCCCTCACCGTACTCAAGAGGTCGTGAGCTGTGTGTCATGTGTGTCCTCCCTGTGCTGGGCACGGTGCTCAGCTTTCTACCAACATGTGCCCTGTCAGCCCCCTACAAGGCCACCAAGCCAAGTTTGGAGAAGTCTGAGACTTGCCCAATGTTTTCCTTAGTAAGAAAGGATTGGGGTGTTGGAGAATCTGACCACCTTGCTTTTCGGGCTGAGGGCAAGATCCTAGGGCCTCGCCTGTACCAGAGACTGCAACTCTGCCAACATGAGCACCCGTGAGAAGGGCAGACAGGGCTTGCTCTGTCTCCACTTCCTGTGGTTCTTTGAGGTCCTCAGGATTTGCTGTGTGGATGTGTTTCAGAACAAGCTCCATCAAGCAATGGAAATGTACAACAATTTGGACAAGGAGATCTTGCTGAGAAAAGAACTGCTTGAAAAAATTCAAAAAGAAACGTTACAAGTAGAAGAGGTAGGAGAGGGGAAATGTGGGCCATTTGTCTCCTTCTGTCTTCAAGGTTTTTGGTTATGGTCCTCTGAGACCCATACCATTTGGTTATTTTTCAAGAGGAGCTTCCACCACAGAAACCAAAACGGTTCTGAGTCATCGAAGCAGGAGGTAGATGTGCAGCCCACTCGTGGTGCAGTTACTTGTGAGTGAAGGTCTAGAATCAGCTTACAAATTAAAAATTTCATGGGATCAAAGTAACACCTAACAGGGCTGCAGAGGTAGCTCAGTGGTGTAAGCACCTGCCTGGCAAGAGTAAGGTCCTGAGTTCTATTCCCTGGTACCACAAAAGAAAAATAAATAAATAAATAAAAGTAACACCTAACAGTTCCTTAATTGACCAATACAATACAATATTTAATGTATATTCTTTATGTGATCACCTAACTAATAAGAGAAAGTACACATGCCAAAATGTTTTACACAAAAAACATTGTTAAGGATGTCACTGTCCCTGGGTGCAGTGGGATGCACACGGGTGCCTACTATAGAGACCAACCAAGGGATAGGGACCCCTGACCTCTGTCCCTGTGTTCCTCACTCCAGGGCCTGTGATCAGTATGAAACGGTAGGCAGAATAGGCGGGGCGGTCTACACATCCACCTTGGGAGTTATTTTGCTGAGCATATGTGACTGAATGCACATACAATTTTTTACTTTTTCAGAAACTCTGAACTAAGGTTTAACACAAGATATGATTCAAAGAGGGTCTTTTTAGGAGGGCAGAAGAGAAAGCTCTGGGCCCAAAGTCAGAAGACCTGGTCTCTGGCTGCTGCTGCTGGCTCCCAGCTTTGAACGAGCCTTTGAATAAGATCAGACTTTCCCACAAGAGTGACATAGAGGACATGGCCTTTTTGGGGTGATTCAGTGGGTCCACAAGGGAGGAGGTTTAGTCAACTTTTGAAGCTGTTACTATAGTTACTAGTGTCATTAACTTTAGTGAGTCTGGTACAGCATGTGTGGCCCCAAACCTGCCTGCAATAGCCAGAAAGCCACAAGGTCGCTCCATGTGACTCAGTTTTGTCATAATATCTACTTTGGAGCCCACACCTACCCCTACACCCCCATTGGGATTGATTACAGGATCTCTGGACTAAGTTATATCCCAATGTTTTTTCTATTTTTGTTTTGTGACATCTTAATAAATGCCTAAACTGGCCAGACTCACCTTAAACTTATAATCTCCTGCCCCAGACTCAAAAATACTGGGGTTACAAATGTGCACCAACACTCCTTTGGCACATCACATCCTTGAGGGAGAATAACACCCTCCACAAAAAAAAAAAAAAAAAAAAATCTAGGGGTTTTTTTTTTTTTTTTTTTTTTTTTTTAAATGTTTCACTATATAATCCAAGCTGGATTTGAACTCACAGTGATCTTCCTGCCTCAGCCTCGCAAGTGCTAGAATGAGAGGCATGTTCCACCATGCCTGGCCTCAGGTGTTAATCTTGCCACTTTTTGCTTTTTTTTTTCCTTAAATGTGATGAATTATATTCTTTTGCTATTTTCTGTATTTTTCTCTTTGCCTTGCCATGAAAGAGTTTGAGTGTCATGTGTCTGCCTGGGGGCTAGATTTCTTCCCATATATCCTACTAGGAGTTTGTTGACTTCTTTATGAATTTAGCTACTTTTTAAAATTCCAATTTAGGGCTGTGGAGATAGCTCAGTAGAATAAGTGCTTGCCTTGCAAACACAAGGGCCTGAGTTCCATCCTCAGTTCTGCAATAAATAAATATAATTAAAAATCAGATTTGGGGAGTTTTTAGCTTTTCAGTCCCTATTTTATTTTCCTTTCTCTTCTCTTCTGTCCCCTCCATATATGTTAGTACATTCAATGATATTCTGTATTTCCCTGAGACTAAGTTCTTTTGTGCTCTTTGTTCTCTCATTCTTCCTATTGATTACTCTTTTTCCTCTATAGATATATATTTTATTTTTATTTTTATTTATTTTTAATTTAATTTTATTTACTTATTTTTTTCTTGTTTCAGAACCTTTGTTTGTTTATTCACTCATTTTTATGGCTGGCTCAGCCCACCCCAAGGGCAGGGCTGGCGCAGCATGTGGTGCCGAGGATTGAACCGCGGTCCTTGAAGCTGCCCAAGCTTTCCCAAGCAGGCGCTTTAGACCACTGAGCCATCCTGTCAGGCCCCTTATTTTTATTTTTAAAGAGAATGCAAAATAGTAATAAAAAATTGAAATGATCCAGAATTTCACTAAACAAAAATATGAATTTGACAGCATTTGTTGTATAGTGTTGTCTTCAAACTAGTTGCATGTAAAGTTGGAAAAAGAAAAAAGTTATAAGAAATTAAAAAGCAAGAAAAAGGAAAAAAACAAAACAAAACAAATTGAGCATTAACTGTGCCTTTCCACAGACCAACAGAAATCCACAGTACAATTATCCAAGTCATCCTGCTTCCATACCTAGCTATCTCTCTTTCCCCCACTCCCTCTCCTGTCCTTTTCATCACAGTAATTCTTTCCTTTTGAACAGGTTCATTCCCTTTTCACAGTATCTATTGAATCCTTCAGATTTTATTTAGTCTTTCAGGTTCTCACACTAAGGAGACAATATGATGTTTGCCCATGGAGGACTGATTTATTCACTTAAGTGTATGGTCTCTAGTTATATCCATTTATCAATAAAAACCTCAAATTTATCCTTTTTATAGCTGAATAATACTCAATTGTGTAAAAGCACCACATCACCTTCACCCATTCCTCAGCTGATGGGCATCTGGCTTGCTTCCAAGATTTAGCTATGACAAATTGTGCTGCTATAAACACAGATGCACATAAATCACTGTGTCATGGTACCATAGAATCTCTATCAGTCTATCTTCAGGTCTACTGAGTCTTCTGGTGGTTTAAGCCTACTGTTGATTTCCATGTGGTAAAATTTTCCTTTTAGTTATCATATCAAAAAGATCCTAGATTTTTAATTTGGTTGTCTTAATTTCTATTTTTATTGATATCTTCTTTCTGATGAAGCATTATCATACATTCTAAGTCTGGGTCTTTGCTCTTGGCAAGCAGGCATTTAGACCTCTGAGCTGTCTCTCCAGCCCAATAGCTGACTTTGTTGATTTCATGCTTTCATGTTTTATATTTTTTGAAAGGTTTCTTCACTCCAACATTATAACAAACATATCAATAGCTTTGAGTCTTTGCATAGCTTCTCTAAAGTATGTGGGCTAAGTACCATCTGGAATTTCCTAAAAGTGATTTGTTTTGCCTTTCTTCTTTCTTTGCCTATCTTGCAATGTTTGTTGAAAGCTGTACATTTTAGATAGTATGTAGGGATTCTATAAAATCACCCACTCTTTTCTTGGGCTTGTCACTATTTGGTGAGTTGGCCGGGCTAGGTCTTCAAAGCTCACCCTGCCTGCTACTGGTATCCTCTGATGCTGACCCTTAGAGTGCAGCCGTGGTCATGGACATGGTCTCCCTGACAACCAGTGACAACTGCTGTTTCAGGTGAGTTACCTTTAATAACTGGTCTGCATTTTTAGCCCGCTCTCAAGGGATACAGTGACCCAATTGTACTTTGTGAAGTGAGAAATTAAAGGCAATACTCGGTAAACTAGATTCAACATAACAAAGTGTTAATTCTCTGTAAACTGACTTATGAAATAATAATATTCCAGTGAAAATGCCAACAGAGTCTAGGATCTAAATAAACTGATTCAATTCATTTCTCAAATTTCTTTTGAGAAATAAGTGAATATCCCTAAAATTGTTAATGTGCTAATAAGAGAACTTAATCTTCAGATACTGTTATGAGTTACATTATTAAAAACATGTTAATAGATTGGAAGCTCAAAGTAAAAGATATAAGGTCCTATAGATAGTCTAATATAGATCATATATATTATATGTATGTGACCAGGTATCTGAGGAGGTCTTGGTATTGCCATCGTTATGATAAAGGTGGCATTGTATTAAGCCACAGGTAGCTAGACATTTGAATAAATGATTAGGTGTAACTTAGTAGTAATTTATGAAAAACTAAATCTAGAACTGTATCTTATACTGAAATTAAACCAGGTATATCAAAGGTTTAAATGCAAGTGATAAAATTATTGATGTCCTTTAAAACAGAAGATTTTGTCATAATGTTAGAATGAAGAAACCTTTCAAAAAATATAAAACATAAAAGCATGAAAGCAATAAAGTCAGCTATTGGGCTGGGGAGATAGCTCAGCAGTCTAAGTGCCTTCTTGGCAAGTGTAAGGACCCAGGTTCAATCCCCAGTATCGCATGCCATGCCAGAGTCACTGAAACCTGGTGTGGTGGCACCCGCCTATAATCCCAGCACTGGAAAGGCTGAGACAGGAGGATCACTACAAGTCCAAGGTGCGTAGCAAGACCCTGTACACCAAATAAAAGATTAAAAAAATAAAGTCAGCTATATAAAAATGAAAATTTTTCTGCAAAGCAAAAACTACAAAAAGATTTTTTAAAAAACCTGAAAAGTATATATCTAACACCACAAGGAATTAGTTGTGGAGGGTCTGGGGATTGGATCTAGGGCCTCACAAATGCTAGGTGAGTGCTCTACTACTGAACTACATCCATAGCCTCTTTAAATTTTTTGAGACAGGTTCTTGCTAAATTATCCAGATTGACCTTTAATTTTTAATCTTCTTACCCGAGCCTCTTACATCACTGAGATTACAGGTGGGGACCACCATCCATTTATAAAGATCGACCTATTGTTTTTTTTTAAGCTTTACAAATTAATAAAAATGAATAGAAAAAACCAAGGTCTTAAATAATGTGCAGGAGAGCTACAAACTCTTAAACACATAAAAATATTCTACCTCCCTCATGTGAAGGATACAAAATGAAGCTGTGATGGGATATTATTTTCTCTCTAGATTAACAAAGATTAGAGTTGGTAAAAGTGTGATGAACAAATGATGGAAAACAGGCAATGACAGCCATTGCTGCAGAAAGGTGTTTTGCTTGATCATTATGGAGAGCAGCTTAGTGCTAACTAGCGAACGTGAATGTGCGCACATGCGTAGGGCAAGGTTTCTCAGCTGAAGCGCTACCGACATTTTGGACTGAGGTTTTTTTTTTTTGTTTTTTTTTTTCTTTTCCTTTTGGAGGGACTCTCTTACATAGTATAGGGCTGCTAGCATCCCTGGGTTTATTCTACCAAATGCTAGAATTATCCCCCAGCTATGGTAAATGTCTCTTCAGATATTGCCAATTGTGCCCTGGGGGCTGTTATCTTTGGTGAGAACCACTAGAACAAGCAGTTTCCCTGCAAGTACTTCATCCTACTGAAAAGCTTGCCTATTTACAATGTGACTATACTCAGATTAGTAATTGTAGCGTTATTTATTATACTAGCAAGAGATGGAAAAACTAAGTGGCTCTTGAAGGGACTTTCTAAATTACGGTACACATCCAGGGAAAACCATGAAGCTGCTAAAAATAATGCATAAGTCACGTGTTGATATAGGGGAAACTTCAAGATTTGAATGAAAAAAAAAACCCAGATAGATTAATAAAAATGAATAGAGGGTGAGCCAGACAGCACAGTGGACTAAAGCGCCTGTCTAAGCAGGTGCAGGGACCGGGGTACAATCCTTGGTATGCTGTGCTGGCCTCCCACCCCTGGGGTGCATTGGGCTGGAGACAGACTGGGTGTGGTGGTGTGTGCCTGTAATCCCAGCACTTGGGAGGCTGAAAGCAGGAGAATCACTATGACTCCAATCTGTGTAGTGAGATTCTGTAGACACTGTATGAAACATAAAAAATAAATGAGACTAGAATATGCTACTTTTTGGGTCAAAAAAAGATATACATGCTTCATTGTAAGAAAGACTCTTTGCACCTGACTTGGACTGTGAGTGATGTTTTGTCCATTCTTCCAAGATCACAACACAAAGTATATTGACCACAATTGTTCCTCTATTTTGTTAAGAAATTTTTTTTCATAAAAATGTTTTATATATTTCCTTTTAAATATCTACTTGCACTACATTAGAATAAAAATTGAAGAAAAGAAACATAAAAGTAGCTTCTGCTTCTGGGATGGAGAGACTTGTGTGAGTGGGGTGCAGGGCAGTAGTGGGAGCTCATCGCCCTGAGCTCTGTTCAGTCTCAGTGGAGAATCCCAGGAGCCTGTGAGATAGCTCAGCAGTCTAACGCGCCTGCTTAGGGAAGCTTAAGCAACTGCAGAGACCTCAGTTCGATCCTCGGCACCACATGCTATGCCAGCCCCACCCCCAGGGCAGGCTGAGCTGGCCATAACATAAATATAAATAAAGTTTCAAAAAATAAATTAGAGGGACACCCACTCGGGACCCCCCTCCTGTCCCTCTCTCAGACAGGAGCTTCAAATAATAATAATAAAAAAAAATAAATAAATTTTTAAAAAATGGAGAATCCCAGATGACTCAGTATTGTAAGACCTTCATGCCCTCCATGACTGATGTTTATGGACTAAATTAAAACATCACAGTCTGTTCAGAGGGAGAGAGAGAGAGGAGAGAGAGAGAGAGAGAGAGAGAGAGAGACAGAGAGAGAGACAGAGACAGAGACAGAGACAGAGACAGAAACAGAAACAGAGACAGAGAGTATTATGATTTCCCTACCCTTCACAATTTTAGAACTAATTGAAACTGGGGGGAGAAATAGCAAGACCAGGTCTTCAAAGCAGAAGCCACTAAGGCTCCCTGGGGTAATCTTTCCTTCTCAACCCAGGACCGGGCCAAAGCAGAGGCTTTGAACAAGAAGCTGCGGAAGGAGATGGCGGAGTTCCGGGTGCCACCAGTGATGACCTATGTCCGGGAAAAAATCTTAAATAGGGACCTGGAGAAGACCATCAAGATGTGGGAGAGGAAAGTGGAGATTGCAGAGGTGAGCCACCCAAGGTGGCCCTGAGCCTTGGTGACTTGGCTTTGTTGGTGGGATTGGCCAGTCTTCGGTGCCATCAACTTTTTGTTTAGATTTTTTTTTTGGATAATATAGAGATATTTGCACATGGTATGTCTCTGAGAAATTTCAGCAGTTGTCTTAACTATTAAAGCAAAATGAAGGATAATTTTTTAAAAACTGGTTTTCTTTTTCAGGGTGTTGGTACTAGGAATTAAACTCAGCACCTTGAGCTTGGCAGGAAAATGGTGTGCTGCTTAGCTGTATCCTCCGCTAAAAGTTTTTTCCTTGTTAGAGACAAAGTCTTTTGAAGTATTGGGGAGATGCTCTAGGAATACTGTTTTTAGTTGCTCGTTAATGAATTTAGAAACTTCTAAATCTTTCTATACTGAGTAATTTACTTCTTTGCTACTGTATATGTATGAAAAAGTAGCTTTTTACATAAGACAAAATAATGAATTTTTAATATCACTTAGAATCCCATTCCAAGGGTTTATATAGTTGCTGTGAGTTTCTAACTTATCCTGTAGCCTTTGGATATGGTCTAGGACACATAGAAAGCGCCTTGGTTCTTATGAACTGTAGAAGAGACATGAGTAGCATGAAAGTGACATGCTCGCTTCAGAAATAAGGAACACACCAGGCTGGGCGTGGTGGCACGTGTCTGTAACCCCAGCTCTTGGGAGGCTATGAGCAGGTGGATCGCTGTAAGTCCAGTCTAGTGGTGAGACCCTGAACACCCTATAGACCCTTCCGTAAAATTACAAAAAAAAAAAAAAAAAAATAGAAGGAAGGAGCACACTGAGACTGCCACAGCCATGTTACTAACTGAGGTCTAGAGAAGACACCACTAGTGTAGCTCACAGAGCTGGATGCGCTGGCATCTGCCTGAGATCCTAGCCACTTGGCAGGCTAAAACTGGAGAGAAGCAAGTTCAAGGCCAGCCTGGGCAATTTAGTGACTTAGTGAGATTCTGATTCAAAGTAAAATAAACAATAAAATGGACCAGGATGTAGCTGAGTGGTAGAGTTTATGCCCAACGCATGAGGCCCTACGTTCAACTCTCTCAAGACTGCAATAGTATCAACAACCATGACCAAAACAACAACAACAACAACAAAACAAAAACAAAACAACATGCCGGGCGTGGTGGCGCACGCCTGTAGTCCCAGCACTCGGGAGGCTGAGGCAGGAGAATTGGTGCAAGTTCGAGACCAGCCGGGGCTACAAAAGTGAGCTCAAGGCCAGCCTGAACTGCACAGCAAGACCCTGTCTCAAAAAAGACAAAAAAAACAAAACAAAACAAAAAAAAAACAACAGGTTGCTTGGGAAATGGACGTGGTGTTTGATGTCTGTCTAGTTTCTGGCTCCATTCTCCATGTCACTTTCTCCTTTTCCTGTGGACTCTTGGTGGCAGGGGGTAAATTAGGAGTAAAACATGGGCCCGTTAATCTGAAACTGAGAAGCGGCGCAGCATCATAGCAAAACCCTGCTCTCTCTTCATTAGAAGAACCTTCCTGGTGGGTGCTGCTCCTGGTGGCCCCTACCCAGCATGCACAGGTCACTTGTACCGGCAGCAGGGCTGCACAAGGGCTGCCTTTGGCCTGGGCACACTGAGTGACCTTCTTCCCCTCCCCGCTTTCATTTGTGTAGATGTCCTTAAAAGGCTATCGCAAGACTTGGAACAGAATGAAAACAACCAATGAGCAGTTGCAAGAAGATCTCCCTGCTGGAAAATAACAAGGATTAGGCCATAGTTTTCAGACAAGAAGTGATCCATTAAATGATTCAACTCTTTTTAATCATGAGGTCCTTTCACTGTTCCCTGTGTTGGCTGGTGTCCTCCACTCCCAGCCATGCTGACTGTCACCGTCCTGGTCGTGCTGGTTGCTGGGGATTGTCTTTCCAGCCTAGCCTGAGCCATTAACACCGATGAAAGAACCACAGGGCACTCTTGTGGTTTGACATTTAGTTCACAAGCACAAATGAAAGTGACCCTCCCACAAGTGGGAGTGGAACAGAGGAGGGAGAGCCAGCCCGGCATGTGCCATGGGTCTATGCGCAGCAGACCAGGCACGCAACTGTTCAAACCAGAACCCACAGCAGCATGGAGGATGCCTGGCCCTCACCAGGCTGAGTTTTCTCTTCAGTTTGATGGGTTCCCTCCTAGATCTACACACTGCCGCCAAAGAAGATAAGCATGAAAAAGACCAAGATTTCTTGGGGCTGTACCATGTCCTGGCCTGCAAAAGACGTCTTCCCAGTGTGCCCACCGTAGTAGTCATAGTACGTGGGGTGAAGAGCCACCTCTGCAGAACTGTCTGATTGCTGTAGGCCCTTTATGCTATGATCTGGACCATGTCTAGAGACAGAGCTGTTTACTTGCTGTAAATGTACACTGGACTTTCTTTGTCCTTGGAGGTAGGGTTGGGACCATCCAACATGGCCCTGTTGAGAATATGCACCTTGTGTCACAACCACAGGAAACCTGTGGTGGGACAAGTGGATCAACTTTTTCCAAAGGTGGAGTGAAGACAGGGGAGGGCCAGCCCTGCTGGCCTGGGATGTGATCCAGTTGCTGTAGTCTTCCACCTTGGTGTACAGATAGAGGCCAGGGCATTTCTCACCACCATGAGTCAGGAGTCCTCTCAGGACCCACATATCCAAACCCTGCAGCTGGCACATCATGGGATTTCCTGGCTCCCCCTATGACAAAGGACATAAGACCTCAGGCTTCAGAAAATAGCTTTTCTTTCTTAGTAGATTCTTGTGCAACTTACTATTAATTCCAGAAATGTCTTATACTGGTTCTTCCTTGAAAGAGGGCAAATTATAAGATGCTATTTCAAATCTACACAACTACAAACACAAATTCTAACACGGTGACTTTTAGTTTTATAGTATGAATCACTTGGGGGAGCTTAAAGCTTGCCTATTGCTTCCTGATTTGTATTTCATTTTCTTGCATCTTTCTAGTACTTTGACAAGCATCATCCCTAACTTTTAGCTCCTTGTCTCTTGAAAGTGGGTACTTCTTTCCTTCCTGGCTTGGACTGATTTTCTTTCCCCCTTTTCTCTACCTTCTAAGCACCATGTTTCTATTCTGCCATTGGAGCTATTCCCTCCCATCATCTGCAGGCCCTATACAGTACTGAGGAGTGAACTCAGAACCCTGCGCTTGCCAGGCGGGCACTTATTCTACTGAGCTATCTCCCTGCCCCACCTCATCTGCAGGCCCTATGAAATGGGTGGGAAGCTGGGCAGACAGTCCCCAGGAGCACATGCTGGGTGGGGTTTTTCTCTGAGTTTAAACACAAGGGGTCCTTGAGTAAGTGGCTGTGGGTTCTGTACACTGTCATGCGACAGAGGAATAACCTTATCTGTACAGCAGCATTTCATACACAGCATCTGATGAACAATAGCATAAGAGGATGCTAGGCACAGTGACCCCCACACTGTAGCCTGCTTGAGGTGTATTTGGGCTCACGTTTTTGCATTTTTATCTTGTTACAGAACATCTGTTGCCAGCATTGTGGCACACAACTGTAATCCTAGCACTCTGGGAGGCTGAGGTGGGGACTTGCAAGTTCAAACCCAGGTTAGGCAATTTAGCAAGACCCTGTCTCAAAATGAAAGAAATAAGCACTGCATGTATATCTCAGGATGTAGACACTGGATTCAATATTCTGTACCACCAATCAATCATCAGCCATCAATCAACCATCTGTAACTCAGATACGCTTAACCATGTTACTGAGAAAATAGTAATGAGTAAGTCCATTCAGCAGATTGTTACTGAACACTTGCTGTGTGCCAAGTGCTCTTTGCCTCAGAGACATCCGTGAATCCCAAATCATAGTCCTTGCCCTCATGGGGTCCAAGATGCTCTTGACATCACCAATGTTTACTCTCAGGATTGGCTTCTACTTTTACTATGTTCTTACCAAGCAGACGGTGTCAGTTTCCCGCTCTGTGTGACTGCCACAGCCTGTTTTCTGGTGTTTGTGTAGGGGACACAAGTCAAGGTCTTTCACGAAGATTCTCCTCAGGATACCCATTGTCATGTGATTTCCTGTCTGGAGCATGCAACAGAGAGCCCATGAATTATTGAGAAGTAAGCCCCTTAAGTCAACACTGCTGCAACTCACATAGACAAATGGAAATGAGTAGAAATATGTCTCTACAAATATCTTTTCTTCACAAAAATCAGAAACTCTGATTTTATACTGAAACTATCTTTGCTTTGAACTTAAGTTTGTAAACATGAAGAGACTAGTGTACTCTTCCTCCACATCTAAAGAATATCTGTGTCCTCATTTTTTTCTTTCTGGAGAATGATAGAAAAGAAGGATGATTTAGGATAGAGGAATGATCAGCTATGGTTCACCTCATACCCATTCTGGACAGTCCTCTACCAGTGGACTTCAATTTGAGGACAGGGATAGATGACAAAGAACCAGTGTAATGTAAGGATGGCTCCAGAGAGGACAAGCACACGGAATCTCCTTTGATTATGGGAAGATCCAGCCCAACTCTAGATCCTCAAGCAACCGCAATTGGTAAGCCCTAGAACAGTTCATCCAGGGCACCCCCCTCTCGAGCACACACACAGCGTCCTCTAGGAGAAGGATTGCATTAACTGCAGATGTGGGATTCCATCCTGACACCCAGCAGTTCTGCAAGGCTGGGAGCACAGCCCGCTTCTTCCCCAGGAAGCAGATGGACTGGACCAGATCATCGAAATGCATCGCCGAGTCTGTCTTCAGGAGGGCTATGTTATTGTCCATGGAGTGGTTATCAAAGTCCTCATGGATGATGATGGTGCTGACCGGGTACTCAACGTAAGCATTCTTTCTTGGATCCATGTTAGCTATACCAACCACAACAATGACCTCCTTCCTGGAGAGAGAGAGAGAGACAGAGACAGTGCAGAGGAATCATGAGAAACCGAGAGCGCAAGAGTGCTGGACAGGCCCCTATTTTTCTATTTACTGTATTTTCAATCTGTAACGTTCACCCTTCTCACCTTCCCTGGACCAGTCTTTGCTCACTGCTTTGGATTTGGTCTCTGGGAAAACTTTTCTGAACCTCTTCCCTTATCACCCTGTATGATCTTGGGGGTGCTTCTGGCTTAAGACCATCTGTCCTTCCAACTAAAGATGATGTTAATGTGTTATTGCTTGATAAATTTTTCCTATTGCTTTAATTGTGCCAAAACTTATAACCATGACTCCTGCTCTTAGCACTTAATATTTTAATACACATCTTTTCAAGTGATAGACTATGAAAAAAAATAAAAACACAAATGATAGATTCCATAAGTACTCTGGAGAAGTTTTGGGTTTAATAATGATGCATTTGTGTGTATACCACTTCTTCTCTTGGGAATCACCCAAGGAACTATGAAAATGAGCAAATGTAAACACCCTAAAATCAAGACTCACCAGAAAGTCCAAAGCTTACAATCAGGGGAAGGACAAACAAAAGCAGGGAAAGACAACAGAAGTTTATGGAGTTGTAGATGATACTGCCACCAAGGCCGTAAAAAGCTGCTCCAGATGGTTCTCAACAAAGAAGTGAAAAAAAACCTCTCTCCCATTAGTAAAATGAAGACTGAATTGGCAGGAACAGGATCAGATGGAGTGCTGCCTATAAAATCCTCAAAATAAATAAATAAATAAATAAATAAATAAATAAATAAATAAATAAACTGAGAGCCAAGCATTTTATTCTTAAGTACTCATTCAGGTTAAAGGGCATTACAACACTTTTTGATGTTTATTTGCTTTTTTGGAGATTGGGTCTTGCTATGTATGGCCTTGAACTCATGGCAATCCCCCTGCCTCAGCCTCCCAAGTGCTGAGATTATAGGGTTGTCCCACTACACCTTGCAGTACAATATCTTTGAATATCAAAAACCAAGGAAATATGGCTTTAGACAGCCTTTTAAGAAACTACTTGAAGACAAATTTTAGTCAATGGAATACAATGAAGGCAAATTAACAAAACATCAGGGGGTATGAAGTTCATTATAATAATGGACTAAATAGAAAGAAAAAGGTTTTAAAGTAAAAAATATAACATGGACAAATGTAATAGATATAGCTGAAGCCGGGCATGGTGGCACACACCTGTATTCCCAGCACTTGGGAGGCTGAGGCATGAGGATCAGTGCGAGTTTGAGACCAGCCTAGGCTACAAAAATGAGCTCAAGGCCAGTCTGAGCTGCATAGTGAGACCCTGTCTCAAAAAGACAAAACAAAACAAAAAAATAGGTATAGCTGAAGTCAGAAATGCAAATATAGGTATATAGGTCAATTTTATCATCTTTTATATGACCTAAATGGTTACTCATGTGCAGTTACTATATGAAGTATTACAGATGTGTATGTACTGCAAAGGAATAGAGGTGAACACTAAAGCACATCTGTAGCCCATTAAAATTGGGTGATGAAAGAGGAGAGGAGTGAAAAGACAGGAATCCTGACCTTGGCTATAGCAGAGCTTAAAATGGAGCATGCAGCTCCAGCCATTCCAAGGAGAGGGGATGCATCTTGAGACAAGGCTACCAAGTGAAATAAATGAGACACATGGGCTTACATGTTGCATGCTTTTTCTTAGATGAGAAACTCAAAATATAAATTCTAAAGCAAAATAAAAGATGAAAGGGGCCGGTGAGATAGCTCAGCAGTCTAAAACACCTGTTTAGGCCAACTTAGGCAGGCACAAGGGACCGAATTTTGATCCCTGCACCACATGCTGCACCAGCACTGCCCTCGGGGTGGGCTGAGCCAGCCATAAAAATGAGTGAATAAACAATCAAAGGTTCTGAAACAAGAAAAAATAAAATAAAGTAAAAAAATTCTTTAAAAAAAAAAAAGAAAAAAAAGGAGATGATAGGCCTTTTGCCAAAAGGGAAGAGATGAGTGGTGGAAAAAAATGGGATGGAAAGAGAAAAGGGATGAAGGGGGAATTAAGATGTTGTGAACATGTACCGGCCCCCAAGGAGTGCTGCCATTATGAACTACACATACGAATAATAAAATAAAAAAATTTAAAAGATTGTCCAAAAAAGAAGAGGTTTTTTTGGGTCTTACATGACACTACAGCTCTAAGATGGAGACAAAGTGGAAGCATGAACTCCCTAAACCCATCAGTAGACACATCTAAAGTGAAAGAAATATCACAGAATAGAAAGAAAACCAGGAAGCAATAAAAACAGAAAACACTGCCTAAAACTGACACAAGAAGCAGGAGTCGCCTGCTGGGCACCAACTGGGGGCAAAAGGGCCGTGGGACAAGGAAGGCCCTTAGTGAGGACAGTCTGCAGAGAAGGCCTCACAGGTGGTGTTAATGTCTGCACAAGTGACCCGGCTCATGAAGGGCAAGCTACAGGACAGGACAACAGGCAGAAGCTTCTTCCTGGTGGGAAATTTAAATCTGCTTCTGTCACCATGACAGGTCAAGTAGAAGCTTCCTCTCAGCTTTACACGTGATATCCGACAAACACAAAGAGTTAGATTTTTAATTTGCCAGTGGAATAGATTCTTGTGAACCACATTCAGTAGACATGAGAAGCTCAACAAATTCCTGCAGAGGTCACTATGCAGTATAATGTGAAATTAATAATTTTAGGGGGGGAAAAGCATGTAAATTCTAGCACCCACATATTTAAAAACTCCATCTTTAATAAAATCCTTAGTCAAAGAGAAAATCAAAACCAAAACACAAGGCTAGATAGAAAATAGGAATAGTGTGAGCCGGGCGTGGTGGCGCACGCCTGTAATCCTATCACTTGGAAGGCTGAGGCAGGAGGATCGGTGCGAGTTCGAGATCAACCTGGGCTACAAAAGTGAGCTCAAGGCCAGCCTGAACTGCGTAGCAAGACCCTATCTCAAAAAGACACACACACACACACACACACAAAAATAGGAATAGTGGAAATACAGCATAGAAATTAGCTCAGTGTGGGGCCAGCTGGTGGTAGCTGTAAGATTATAAACACGCCTAACTTGTTCATGCTACAGTGCAAATATGTGTGTATAAAATTGTATGTGTGTAAGTATATTCCTCTATTCCTTATAAAAGATTGGAATATCCAAAATTTCCACTATTACAAGACAGAGCTGGTTTGTTTTATCCACGATGGGATATTGTGCAGCTGACAGAAGGCCCCGCGTGCACTGTTAGGCCTGTAAAATGTATGGAATGAAAAATATGAGGTGGGATAGTGTATACATTGTGCCACCAGGGATGCTGGAGAGTATCATGGATAAAATTGTGTCCCCGATCCCCCAAATTCATATGTGGAAGCCCTGTCTGCCAATGTGGCCATATTTGGCAATTCAGACACTCTGGAAGTAATTAAGTAGCTCACCTTGGTGACACACACCTGCCATTCCCACAACTCAGAAGCTGAAGTCTCCAGTTTGAGCCTAGTTCAGGCCATTTAGCAACTTAAAAAGAACTTGTCTTAAAAACTAAATCTCCAGAACTGACAAAAAAGAGCTAGTTAAGCTTTAAAGGTGTGGTTTAACCCAATAGGACTGTGGAGAAAAATACACCGGAGGTGAACCTGCTCAGAAATGGCTCAGGGAAAAGGCCATTCAAAGGCATAGCGACAAGGCAGCCATTTGCCAGCTAAGGAGAGAGGCAGAGGAGAAACCAGTGGCCTATACCTTGAGTTTGCACCTCCAGCCCCACAACAACAAGGTACAATTTTTTACTGTCACCCATAGCAAACTGATGCAACTTTTGGCATTGAGAAGTAGTAGTGTGCTCTGAAACAAAGACCTAAAAATGTGGAAGTGACTTTGGGACTGGGTGACAGACAGAGTCTGGGAAGGTTGGAGGCACAGGTTTTAAAAGCCCAGCTTGTCTTCAGGGGACTACAGGTAGAAAGACGGATGGTAAAGGTGACCCTGCTGTGGTCTCCGAAATGGGAAGAAAAATAATCTTTCTAATAAGGTGGCAACAAACAGATCAAAACATGTTCTTAGGTTTTGTGGAGAGGTCCAAGCGGGGACCTTGGGGCTCCAGCAGAGATTCCTAGGCACAGCGCAGCCACTGCTTATATTAAAATGCAGGAAAAGAGACACGAATTGAAGAAGAGATTCTTAAGAAAAACTGAACCAGAATTGAAAGATTTGGAAAATTTTCAGTCTATTGGTACTGCAAAAACATCAGGTCCTGGAGGAAATACTCACAGGCATGGCTAAACTTCCACTTGAAAAAGAGGTTATGGATTAGACCAGGAAAAACCCAGCCAGTGTGGAAAGGTAACAGAAACAGGCCAAAGTGAAGGAAGGCTGTCAGGATTCTTGGATGCCACAGTGCAAGATAACAGAACTGTGTGCATGCTTCAGCGAAGAGAAGAACTGCCCTGCTGGATTTAGAGATCAGCAGTCTGCCACACCCACCGCAGGCTGAAGGCTCATGGGTCTGGGGGACGCGGCAACAGCGTCTCCAGCACAAGGCCTGGGGAGAGTCCAGCGCCCCGTGATAGAGCGATACTGTCACCACAGGGAACCCAGGAGCACGCATCCATCTGGATGGGAAATTCTTTTATTATTTATTTGATTCAGGATCTTGCTAAGCAGTTGGGACACATAGTGATCCTCCAGTCTCAGTCTCTCTAGCATGGGAATTACAGCCTGCACCACCACACCCAGTTAGGCAGGTGCTTAGACCACTGAGCTATCTCCACAGTCTGGAAGGGAAATTCTTGAACCCTGAGATCTAAGAGGATTTGCCTTGCTAGGTTTCAGGCTTGCTTGGGACCATTCACCCTTTCCCTCCTTCTGATTTCTGCTTTTTCAATGGGGATATCCATTTTATGTCTGTCCCGACAGTTGTGCTTTGCCAGCACAGAACTTGTGTGGCTTCACGAGTTTCATATTTGGAGGGTAATCTTGCCTCCAGATAAATCAAACCTGGAGTCTCAGCAATACTTGGCTTTGGGGAGGGACATTTTGAACTTGCAGTTCATGCTGTTGGGTTAAGACTTGGGGTGCTAACCTTAGAAACAGCCCAAATGCCCATCAACT
>PVJA010031210.1:0-25115 GCA_004027025.1 Myocastor coypus | reverse complement strand
TTTTTTTTTTTTTTTTTTTTTTTTTTTTTTTGTCTTTTTGAAACAGGGTCTCACTCTGCAGTTCAGGCTGGCCTTGAGCTCACTTTTGAAGCCCAGGCTGGTCTTGAACTCGCATAGATCCTCCTGCCTCAGCCTCCTGAGTGCTGGGATTACAGGCGTGCGCCACCACGCCCAGCTCTTCCCTGGTTCTAACAGCTAGTTTTTCAGTTCACAGGTGTGATGGCATTATTGTCCTTTTCTGAGGTTCACACTGCAGCTGGTGAGAGGGAGGGGTCTAGCTGAAGTACTGGCCCAAGACCACTAACGGTACAAAAAACTTCTAGAAGCAAAGTAAGTGAGGCACTAATAGGAGCTTTCAACAGTATTTTGTTGGCCATCATCCAGACACTTCAGAGTACTCAAAAAGTTGCTCAAGTTTAAGCACATACTTGGTAGTAGAGGTGGATGAATTTTTCTAAGTAGTGCTGTTATTCACTACTTTACATTCTATCTAGCTAGGTGAGTATTTCTCAAATTATAATGTACAGATCATTACATGAGAACCTTAAAAGCAGGGATTCTTGGGTGCCCCAGCAGCCTTACTGACCTGGATTCTTTGATGGGCCCTGAAGTCATCTTTATCACAAACTCCCTTAGCAATCCTTAAATACATGATTTTCTGCCATGATGCCATCAATCTTCATCCAATTCATGATAATTTTCTTCTCCTTGATTTAGAAACTAGAATGAACCACATTTTAGTTGAACTACTAACTAACAAATTAGTACTCTCCATCCAGGAAAATAATAGGATAAGGATGAGAAAATGCTTTAGGAAATCAATAAATTTTCCTGGATATATAAATGGGAATGGCTTCTTAACTCTCTTTTAAGATTTTCTAGAAGAAGTGGAAAAGAAAAGAAGACAAACTTTTCACAAAATATCAAACAGTAGTTAAGTAATAGCACTCACTCTGCACAAAAATGTTGATTAAAAACTAACTGGTCCTGTAGAACTAAAGATAAGATTAGAAGATTCAAATAATTGCTAGTCACAGCTCTACTAGATGAAGTTTAGACTTCACCTCACTTAAGATAAAAAGTTATGACAGATAGCTTAACAATTTTTTATTCTTAACTATTTAATTGGTTAACAGAAAGGAGGTGGACTACATTTCCCATGATACCTTTAGCTAAATGTAGTCATGCGATTGATGATTAGCCAATGAGTGATAAATAGAAATGTTACAATTCCACTTCAAAAGTTAGGCCATAAAAACCTTTCATACCATCAGCCAGTTTCTCTTTTCCCAGTGTGAACAACTGAAAGTTAAACACCACAGGTACCTAAGTTGATCGTCAAAAGAGGAAAGGACCCTTGGTGCCTGACTCATCATATTGAAAGTTTCCACTACACACCATATTACACTAATATATAAGCAAGAAATGAATTTCTATCCTCTTAAGAAATTGGGGGGCTGGCAAGATGGCTCAGCAGTCTAAAGTGCCTGCTTAGGCAAGCTTAGGCAACCACAGGGACCACGGTCCAATCCCCAGCACCACATGCTATGCCTCTGTGCCAGTCCCACCCCAAGGAAAGGGTGAGCCAGCCATAATGAAAGAAAGAAAGAAAGAAAGAAAGGAAGGAAGAAAGGAAGGAAGGAAGAAAGAAAGAAAGAAAGAAAGAAAGAAAGAAAGAAAGAAAGAAAGGAAGAAAGAAAGAAAGAAAAGTTTGCTAAGCCAGGAAATGAATCTGGGCATGGTGGCACAGGCCTATAATTCTAGCACTGGGAAGGCTAAAAGCAAGAGGATCGCTATGAGTCTGAGCTGTGTGGTGAGACCTCCTACTAAAGACATAAATTTATTTATTTATTTATTTATTTATTTATTTATTTATTTATTGGTTTGGTTTGGTTTGGTTTGGTTTTTTGTCTTTTTGAGACAGGGTCTCCCTATGCAGTTCAAGCTGGCCTTGAGCTCACTTTTGTAGCCCAGGCTGGTCTCGAATTCGCACTGATCCTCCTGCCTCAGCCTCCCAAGTGCTGGGATTACAGGCCTGCGCCACTATGCCCGGCTTAAAGACATAAATTTAAAAAAACAGAAATTGAAATTTGTGGTGCTGGGAAGGTAACGTGGGTGTCTAAGCAGATGCCTGGCAAGCTCAAGAACTGGGTCCTGGTCCCTGGCCCTGCATGCTATGAGCCTGAACCCTGGGCATGGTGTGCCAGCCACTAAAACCAGGTGTTACGGTGCACACCTGTAATCCCAACATTGAGGAAGTTAAGACAGAAGGATTACTAGGACTCTGACCTACGTGGGTAGCAAGACCCTACACCAAATAAATGAATAAATAAATAAATGACTTTTTCAAGAAGGAAGTTGAAAGTTGGGGTTTATTTGTGAGAATTCTGCATACCCTAATTATTACAGAGTTTAAACAAACATGGTAAGTTCTCTGCATAGAAAAGCCACCCTTCCAGATAGCAATATTATGCTACCTGGAAAAAACTAGATAAAAAAGATAGAGAGAATATGGGTTGTATACAAGGAATCTCCTCTATGTCACATTTAAAGGCAAAATGATGAAGTATACTAACAAACACACAGCTTCCAATTACCTCTGTGGTTGATTTGATTTTATAACCCATTCATTTGTGGATAGGTAAGCATCCATCAACTATTCCAAATTGAAGGATTGCTTTCACATTTTGAGTGAAATATATCAACATATATTACCTCACATAGCAACCTACAATTGTCCATTGGCTTACTTTTCTTTATGTATAAATATGATTTTTGCCACATTTGAAAAATATTTAGATATTCAGAAAAAAAAACAAAAAAATAAACAAATGTTCACAAAGATATTCTCTGAACAGCTGCCTGCTAGTCTTCCTCTAAATGCACTTTTCCCCTCTTCTAAACTCTCCTAGCCTTTTCAGGACTCCTACTCAACCGGTTAGATCTATGTCTCCGGTCCCTCTTGCAAGCAGGCATGGCCAGGTCATCAGTTCTCTCCCATGGAATCAGAATGGATGTGTGAACATAGCCGCCTCCAGCCAGATACACCATTTGTTAGTGTAATTGATGGGAATATTTTTCAAACTTGCTGGTAGCCAGGTGCTCTCAGTAAATGTTACATTTATTTCTACCCCATTTAATCTCAGTAGTAATTTCAAAACAATATGTTTACTATGTCTCTATTTTTGGAGTGTGAGAAAATGGAAGTAAAGGACAAGGAACTGAATTTTCTGCTTAGCGTTCCATAGTTCAGCGTTTCTATTTGCGCTTACACTCCAGGCCCACACAGCCCTTGAAAAAAAAAAAAAAAAAAAAAAAGCTGTTTAATATATATCTCAAGTTACTATCATTTACCCTTGTCTGTGTTAAATCTAAAAATGGTATTTGCATTCTGCTTTATGAAATAAATTGGTATATTTTTTTTCTAATTAGAAAAATAGACATGAGTACATAAAAAAGGATAAAAATCCCATCTATAGTAACTGTCATTCCAGTCTTTACCAAAATATACCAGTTAATCTGGGGATTTTCTTCTTTTCACAAAAATAAGATCATCATTACTACATCAAGTTGGGTAAACTTGCTTTTTCTTAGTCCTTTTATATAAGGGGGCTAAGAAAATTAAATATATAATAATATATAATATAACATAACATAACATAACATAACATAATATAATATAATGTAGTGGCACCTTAGTTCACAAACTTGACTCTTGTCATTATTCTGGTCTTAAACCAGGTTGGACAAGAACCAAGTGAAACTGAGTGCTTAGGGTCAATACTGATCTTAAACGCAAACCTGACTCAGTTGAGTCTGTCACCAGAACCACTGTGGAGAAAATTAATTTCATGAATCAAAGCACACAGAAGTAGCATACATATATATAATATATATTTCATAAAACTTATCTTTAAAAAGATAAGCAAAATTTGGTGTTTATAATACATTCAGAGTTTTGAATCACCCGATCCAGAGTTCTCTCTGCCTTTGCAGATACTCACTGCCCATTAGTAGTAACTCCTCAGTCCCACCTCTTCCAGTCCCTGGCAGCTACTGTCACACTTTCTGACTTTCGATAGTTGAAGACTCTATATATCTCTTAGGAATGTAGTAATATAATAGGTGGCCTTTTACATCTATTTTTCTTTAGTTAACATAATGATTTTAAAGATCATTCTGGTTGTAACACACACTGATACTTTAATCCTTTTAAAGTCACATAATAGCTCATTGCACTATTATATTTTTACCCATTCATCACGTAGGTTAGTAATTTGTTTTTTATTGATCAAATTTATTCTCATGGCAGTGACCTAACTTAAAATCATGTTAATGCCTGTGGAATCTTCCACTGAATAAGAAGAATCATTCCATTGGATAGATGCACTACATTACTTACCCCAACCTGCTAACTGAAAACTATCTTGTAATAGATACCCCCAGAGACAAACCTTAACAATCCTGTCTCACTTTACGATAGAATTGCTTGCCCAGAATGGGAACAACCATTTCCTAAATTGCATTCTGAGGATGAGAGGGAAGTAAGTACAAATATAAAATAGGATAAGATAATAAAGTGAGAGAGAGAGGCCACTTTCTTAAAGTATCCACCAATAAGGAGAGCATATTTGGGAATATGCCACTGAAAATCTCTGTCACCATTCAAATAAAATGATTTGTCTGACCAAGGGCAGATGTAGGTCATAGACTGACAAGACGTGGCTTTCATCTCTTTCAGACCTGAAGTGGCCTGAGGCAGTACTCTCCTAGCCCTAAAAGGCTGAATATAAATCATGCTTGTTGGCAATTTTTGCTGACGTGCTGCCTGACACATGGCTAAAAGCTTTCTCAGAGCTGAGAATAAATTCCAAGACAGCAATGACAGCTATAACAATAATGCCACATGTTAAAGCATTTAAAAGCCCTCAATAGGGGTAGTCATTCAACACAACATCC
This sequence comes from Myocastor coypus, assembly GCA_004027025.1. NCBI lineage: Eukaryota > Metazoa > Chordata > Mammalia > Rodentia > Myocastoridae > Myocastor > Myocastor coypus. Next base: position 20,156 of record PVJA010031210.1, on the reverse strand, counting down.
TTTTAGAAAGATCCTGCATATTGCAAGACAATGGAGGGGTGTGCTGTACTAAAGAAGAAAAGAAGAATAAAAATTGTTCTGCAAAACACTACAGGGCTGAAGTGCAGAAACAGTACCGAAAAGAAGTAGCCCCTGTTGCACCTTTACATCTCCTACCCCCAAGAAAACGAGTTCTTCTTAGGCATTTCAGTGGTGAGCAGATGCCTACTGTGCAACAAGAAAAGGAGATAAAGGAGAAGAGAGCCTCTCTTGAAAGAACATAATGTACACACATGATGCTGCCTCTAGTAGACCGTACGGCTCTCACTTGCAATCTGCTTTATTCCACATGATTCGTACCTGGGGGCCCAGGTTTGCTTTGAGCTGGGGTAGGGAAACACTGTTTCCTGAGGGTCCACTGCTGTGGAATGCCACTTGGGAACATTTGCTTCAACCTTTAGGCTCAAAGGTTTTGCTTAAGAAGGAAAGTCACAAAAGGGAGAAGGCTTGCTAGACTTTGGAGGAATAAAAACTATCCCCTTTCAGCAGTACACCTAAGCAAAAATTGGCCAGAGACAGTTTTTTTTAACCAATAAAACTGAATGTGTGTGCATATGTGCGTACGTGTGTGTTTTCAGAAGGATTTGTTTTTGCGAAGGGAACATGCCTGGAGATTTACAAGAAGACTTGGCAACGTGAACCAAACTGAGGGACCTTCTTGAATCGAATGAAAAAAATTCCTCGGTGGTTGCTGGCTCACAGATACTCTGTGAAATGTCCTGGGATAGGGACCATCTGGACAAAGATATTCCCACCCCACCAAACAAATTGAGAGTTAGAAAACAGGAAAAACACTCCCCCACACACAAAACCAAGCCAAGAAACCAAATGATTGAAAGGCATCTCTGTAATGCCAGGAGAAAGAGAAGCTCCAGAGGCACCTCACAACACAGAGCAGCTCGCGGTGATGAGGGAACATCCCCGCAGCCTGGAGACAGAAAGAACAGGGGTCTTGCTGACTGCTGGACCATAGAAGATGCGTCAAGGAGAAGAGAAGAACTGAGAAATCTTCACTTTCATAACCATTTTCCATGTTTTCTCCAAGTATTCAGAAGCTGTCCAAAAGGAAGACTATTTTCTTGTTAGCTTTGGGTGATAGGGTAGTGATAGCCTTCTTGAGATTTTTTATTATCTAAGATGTTTCTGGGTTGAAAGGGGTAGGCAGTTCATTTCTAAATTAGATGGGCCTTCAAGTTATCAAATATATGAATAAATAAGCAAGGCAATCTCACACAAACAAGAATTTTCACTGACAAGAGAGACAGTCTGCAACTGTAACTTTACATTTTTAGATTACTATTGGTTAATGTAGCACCCAAAATCTCCTAGCGGACTAGATTCTCTAAATTTGCACATTAATTTGAAACAGGTTTCATCATAGTCAGCAGTGCTCCACAGGCTTGTGTAACTATGAGTGTTGTTTTCATGGCCTATGCTTCCCAAATCCAGATCAAACTTCTCATTCTTTACCTAGAAAGGTGCCATAAAGTAGAGCTTAGAAGCACTTTCCCCACAGAACCATACAGGCCTGCCTTCCTCTTCGCCTCAGCACAAGACACCTCAACCACACAGATCATTTCAATATCTATTTCTTTCCACTGTATCTTTCAGTCGTGTAATTAGATTTTCTCCTGCCAATCAACAGCCCACTCTCCTCCATTTCCGAAGCCCAGTGGTGCCAGCTTTCCTATTTCCAGAGCAGCTATCCATACCTGTGGACATTTTGCTGGTCCAAGGAGATTAGGCAAGTGGTCCAAAGTACCTTCCCGAGACAGAGATGAAGTCTAAGGAAAGCTGATCGCTGCCTGTCAAACAAGACAACTACATAAAGATACATTGGGAATCACTAATCCCAACCACAGGACAGTCTCCAGCTATTATCAGAGCTTAAAAAAATAAAATCAATCTAGGTGGCCAGGCCAGAAACATAATGGTCCTGGTTGCTAAGCACCACTTTGAAGTCATAAGCCTTTGCTTTGCTGTCCAGCCTCCACTGCTTTGTGATTTTCTCTAAAACGTGTGCGCGTGTGTGTGTGTGTGTGTGTGTGTGTGTGTGTGTGTGTGTGTGCAGCATTTTCCTAGACAGAAGAAATTAAAAAGTGTAGATATTTTAAAATTAGAGTAGCAAAAAGAAATGATAAAAGACACGACATTCTCTACCTTTCTTCTTTCTTTCCTTCTCCCCACCCCAATCCTTTTTTCCTTCTTTCCATTTCTTTCTTTGCTCTTTTGGTCAGTAAGACTTTTTTCCATAGAAGAACATGGAAATGAACTCCATCCTATAAAAAAGTAAAAGTGGAACCCCTCAAAAATGTAGGAGAGGACCCACATTCTTGCTTCACCTCTCTTTTTGGGTATTACTTTCTTTTATTAGCCACAGAGATCAACCCACTGTGTCCTGGGAATCCATGAAAAATCTAGTAACTACTCTTACGTAGAAAGACCACTGGCAGCTGGGAGCAAAGGGAACTAGCATGTTCTGATTGCTGTTTGGAAATGGATGAATACCTTGCTTTGCTGTGCCTGAAACCAGAAGGCCAAGGCCAGCCAGGTGCTCAAGAACTACAGTTTCTCAGAGGCGCAAGTCAGCTTGGTAGGGGCTGGAGGCAGCCGAAGGCTTGATCCCACTTCTACACAAGTAGCACTCCTTACCACTGGCTTCCTTCCCAGAGCTCCACTAAGGTTCCAGAATCTGTAAATCACTTGGATGAGTAATCTCCAAAGTACATTTCAATCAGAGTTCTTTACTATGGCTTTAACTCAGTTGCAGTCCATGAAACTTTGCTTTGGAGAAAATACCTTTGAGAGGTCATCAAATATAGCCAATTTATTTATTTGTCAGATGTTTACTAAACATTATTAGCATTTTTCAGTATTCCATCCTTTGTTAGGCAAGTCACACAGATGGAATACCTGGCTAATCTTCTTTCAAAAAGCTATATCACAGTGACAGGAAACAGGAATGATTACTTCAGTTTTACTCTTGGTATGTGATTTTAATAGCCAACTCCAGAACCCACAGGCACGTCAACCAATTTATTAATTTGACCCATTGAAATGTTTTAGCTTCAATGTTGTTCCACTTTAGAAATGTACATAGGTCCCCACTGATTTTTTTTTTTTAATTTTTTTCCCCAATGATTTAGATCTACAGTGTCCCCCAAAACTTTCATGTGCAGAGGTAGGGGCTGGTTGGAGGGGCATTCCTTTCAGCTACACTCCTCCCTGGGCTCTGCACCTTAGCTGCAGGGCGTGGCACTGCTCCAGGAGCTTGCTACACTGCTTCCTCCCTCAGGCCAACTGACCAGGGCAGGAAGGCTTTGAAAACTGTGAGACAAAGTAAACTTCTTCTTCTTTTAAATTGCAACTGTCAAGAAAGCTAATTGCTACCAGGTTTTTTATATGAAAATTACCATGCTGAAGGAATGATGAAACCACAGCAAGTACTGTTATGAAAAAAAAGAAGAAGAAAATTTTAATCCTCCACAAACCAACTTCGTTTTTCTTCTTCTTTCAGACTTAAGGCCTCCTGCTTGTTGGGCAAGCACTGTGCTGCCGCATTCTACCCCAGTGTCCTACTTCTATTTAAAATTTTACTTACTACATAGCCATCACCGTGGTGTCCATATTAATTTCAGTCTCACTTTCAACTCTTTCTCAAATGGGATGGTTTAGGTTTCAATTTACTCTCACAGTTATAACTGGCGAAGATTGCATGTACTCCATTGTCTCTGTGCAGCACAGTTTTAATTTATTCTACAGCTATTGGTACATCACTGACCAACCAGGCACAAGAAAGACTCCAAGCTGCGATGCCAAAGGATGTGGCTCTGTTCATGAGGGCCTGTCTCTGCTAATCTTATCTTACAACTAACATAGTATAAGCCATGTATGTCAAGGAAAGTGCTAGATTTTCCCATGTATGAACTTCTCAGCATATCCTCAATTCCAAATAGCTGAGAAAATTGAAGGCTTAATCTCTAGAGTGTTATTATTTAATCATTATTTGGTTGGGTTTCTTAGTCATTGACATACAGGGTTTATTCTTGGTTATCTCTAGTCCTACTTTCTAGGAATATCTAAATATATGTAAATAATAAAAACCTTTACAGCTAGGGAGATAGCTCCGTGGTCTAAGTGCCTGCCTGGGAAGCACAAGGACCCAAGTTTAATCCCCACAACTTCATTCCATTAAAATTGGGTGTGGTGACACACTCCTGTAATTCCAGAGCTGGGGAGGCTGAGACAGGAATATCACTACGAATCTGAGCTGCATAGCAAGATCCTGTACCAAATAAATAGAAGATTTAAAAAAAAAAAAAAAACTCTAGAGCCAGAAAATTTTAAGGTCCTAAGAAATATGTACTCATCTAAATAATACATCTGCTTGGTGCTCAGTGACTTGGATATTTTGAGCTCAACTATTGCTGTCTTCCAAAATAGCAAGCAACACTGGGCCATCAGTTATACATTTCAGAATACCAAGGCCTCCTTTTTTCTTCAACCAGATTTTAGATGCAGTGGCTGATTATTTTGATTATGTCCCACATATGTTCTGAGAATTTTGTCAATGGGAGTCTACTACTTCTTAGAAATATTCCTTTTTACTGACCTCTTACTGTTATTCCTTGTCATTCTTGCTCTACAGCAAGCTACATAATTGCAACCTTCCAAAGCCGTTTACACCTTTCCAATGCTTGTAGCAGGTACCTGGACTGCATAAATACTAATGAGGAAATCAGTCCCTGAAAAGTGCTAAATAATCACAATGTTGAAGCTATAACAGCAATACAAAGCACTTTCATTTTCACAAGTACATTTTGAATGCAATAAAATAAAGAGTGTTAGTTAAACAGAGACATTTTCACCATAGGAGGTTGTAGAACTATTCAAAGGTAGTACTGATAGTGGTTAATATATGGAAAGAGCTGTTGGGAACAGATCATTATTATTATTTTAAGTGGAAATATACTTATAGTGTTTAAATGGGATTGGACTGCAATCTTATTACAATAGGTCATCAAATTCTTTATTTCCTAAAAAATACAAATTTGCATGAGCTTATATATTTCATTCAGTGAAAACTAAAATGCTTGGAGCATACTCCCACCTTCTTTTTTTCTCTTGAATATTTGAGGTTAGTATGATGCAATTTTAGTATGATGCAAGTGAAATAAGTGACTAACTTAAAGGTGAACCTTGATGTTCAGCAACTACAATCATGCAAAGAATAATGACCACTTTCTTCAGCTGTTATCAGAGCTCATATTTCATTAAGGAAATACAGTCCTAGTCTTTATCTCTACCTATGAAGCTTACTATTGGGATTCTGAAGATGGAAACTTATCTTCAACTTCAAACTTCAACCACCTGGAAGCATTTTGTGCAAAATAATAATAATAATAAAAATGATAATGATAATAATAACAAATGCTCTCTAGAATTATCCCATACTCCTTCTGAAAACAAGTCTTCAAACTGAACTTTGACACTATTTTTTTTAAAGAATTCTTTACTTTCTATGATCACAGCAATAGACACACATGTGGCTAAAGCAGTATTTAACTTTGGAAATTCTCTTTTTCTTTGCCCTACACTTCAACAATATTTCCTATACAAATAAAGTGTAAGGATACATTGGCTCTCTTTGGTATTAGACCCATGGAGATTAAGCCTCAAATAGTATGTCATTAAATACCACTTTAAAATATTCTACTTGCTAAAGTCATTGTATTTTAGAAAGGTAGGAAATATCTCTCATTGTCTCTGCATCTTATAATTCTTTACTCTATTGATGACATTGCTATTTTTAGGAGTCAAAGCTCTGAAATACTAAAAGACACCCCCCTCATCGAAATAGTCCTAGTTCTAGAGCTCATGGAACTTAACAAATATGTCCCTTAGTCTATGTAGTTGGCAGGCACTGACTGGAAAGAATCTCAAACTTTCTTTCATTTTGTTTGAAGTTTTTCCACCCCAATTGTAAAATTTTTTAGTTTTACAAACTAAAGTGAAGCAAACATCTTACTAGACCCTAGGAAAACAGTGGAACAAATTGGCCTAACACAGATATCAAATCAAATGATACCTGTACCACTCACTGTAATCCCAATGCTGGGGAAGCTGAGACAGGAAGATCAGTACTGTGCCACCGAGCTCTAGTCCAGCTGTTTGATATATGTTACTGAACTTCACTAAGCCTCAATGTCCACTGCTATAAAATTGGATAATAATCATGTGCACAAATTTCTATACTGAAAAAATTTAATAAAGTTCTTGTGAAGTAACTATCTTGGACTTTAATACAAAATAAGCCAAAATCACATTGGTTGATTTTTTTCATTATCTCCATTTTTATTTTTATGCTTTTACATTTATCCCATTAATGATAACTTTTTCAGGATCAAATGATTATATTCTTTACCTGCGATCCATAAGTTGATTCCTTATGCTACTCTGCTACCTTTCGATTTAATCTGAAAGTATCTCTTGCTTTAACTTTTCACCTGGCCAGTGACTGAACTTACAGAATAGATAATGCTTTATGTTTTCCTGTTAGAAAACATTGAGGGACAAATTCCTTACTGAATATTCTAGGTTCAGAGTTCTCTGTACTGTGGCAATCAGTCAGCAAGATTTACTGAGTACCCAATCAGTACATACAAAAAATTATCAAAATGTTTAACCGTGTGTAATAGTCTTTACACAGCTTTGTCGTTGTATTGTAAAAGCTTATGTTTAAAATAATGTAAGCACTCCTCTTGGTGTAGATCTACTCTGTCAGAAAATCTTTCTATTTGATAAGCATAAATATCACCTCAGTGCAAGCAAGAAGTTCAAGCTCTGTTAGAAAATATTCATGTACAATAAACACAGAACAATGAACATATTATGATTTTAGTGCAAATCTGCAGGGAGCCTGAGAATTTTAAACTCATACAATGTTGCAATTTCAAAATACTTTCAATGAGCAACTGTGGGAATTAGGCTATAATGTCTTAAAAAAAAAAAAGATTTGTGACATCACGTGAATTCCCCACCAAAGAAAACTTCATGTTAACATCTGATTTAATGTTACAAAAATAATATTGTTGCCCAACATCGGTTTTATCAGTAGATAATTCTGTTGTAGACTATGTATATCTTTTTGGAATGAGGAATCATGCTCAGACCTCCTTGGCCAGCCAGGCATGGTGCCCCTGAGCTATATCCCTAACCCCTGTTGTAGGTTATGATGAGGAAGCTATTTCAGATACTACCAGTATCATTAGATTTTCTTCCTATTGCTCCTGTGTCAGGCTTATGTCTGGGAAGGCAGAAAGTTTGGTCAAAGAAGACCACAAAACATCACCTTGATCTATTCAAAGATTCTAGGCAGGGGCCCATCTTAACTGCTCCAAAAAAAATGATTTCTGATTCATTGATCAATATAGCCATCAATTTTTAGAAATTTAGAAAGGAAAGATTTTCTAGTTTTAGTTCTTATTTTTAAGAATTATGTCTTTTCTTGAGTTGACAAATATACAGACAAGGTGACAACCTGCTTACTGGCAAGTTATGTAGGTATTATTTCATGGATAAGATTTATCAGTAAAAGCCATAATGTCTTTCTTTGCAAAGGTAACTGCAACATGCCATATATGATTAAGAAAAAATTACTTTTCATATTAGCTGTCTGAAAACAATTCCACTCAGACTAAACTCATTATGAAATCTCTAGTCCAAAACTCCAGACCATAGCAGGTCTTTTATCACATGCTGAAAAGTAAACTAAGGAAAATTTCTTCTCACTTTACAATAACCTTAACATTAACAAACCCAACCCCACTGACTTTCACAGTGACACTAAGCATTTTGCACATAATTCTTCACATCTACTTCCAAAAGGAAGTTTCAGCAAGAAAGAAGAATCCATGAATTTATTGGGAGACTCAAGACAGAGGTATGAACTTATTTTTTCTCCAAAATCATTTTTAAAAGAAAAATTGCCTGAGGTTATATGAGTTTACACAATTACTATTGCTAGAGAAAACAGTCCTTCAAATGAAAAGATCAATTGCATATGACAGATGCAATTTTTAAAAACTGAATATACTATAAGGTTCCATCATAATGTGGGACACAATAGACATGCAGTGAATTACTATCTTCATACACCATTAAAAATTAGAATAGGGAAAACAAAACTTCACATCAATAAAAAAATTCACCTACTGACTTTCCACACCTTGCTCCCACGTCCTGGTGAAGCAAGCAGGAACCAGGTTCTGGAGGGCAGGGGTTATTCTTTTAACCACCAGTGAACCCTCAATTTCTACACAAGTACCTGACACATAACAAGCACGCAGTGTGTAATCCATGACCTGCTCGTCATATCTTCCTTTTCCTCCTGTAATCAATCCTGTCTAGGTGTTCTTGAAATCTTAACCCTCCCATCTCATTGCATCCTAAATTCAAGAGACAGGAGTAGATCAAGGGACAAGGAAAGCAAAATGTGTGAGGGAGGCCTCAAGGCTTGAGACCATACGCAGAGGCTTGGATTGTGTGGTCTTTTTTTAGCTCTGGCTAAATCATCTGTAAAAACATTAAAGATTAATGCACTAATGCACTATTAGGACTTGACTGTTCATTATGGTAAATGATGCTTTGTTTGAAATTTGTAAATAAAAAAATAATTTCTTCCAACATCACAGAGGTTTCCATCCAAATCAATAAGGGCCTTAGAATCATTCAGAGTGGCAGGAGATTCAGATGGGAAAAACACTTTAAAATGCAAATCAATACAGGAATCCCACAAAAAGACTGAAGAATGCTATCTATTGAAGAGAACAGCTAGGTTCTTTATTTTCTGAAGCAAATTGAACAAGGCAGGGTGTATTAAATCACCCCAAAGGATCATCCATCTTCAGATTAGAAAAATATCACCTTCTGGATGTCATGATATTGGCAAGTTTATAAATCAGGTTTTGCTCAGTTATTTCATGAAATACAAGATTTGATTCTCTAGTCATCTTGTAGATAGGTAAGCTGCTCCACAGTAAAGAAAAAATAGTGTGTACAATCAGTTTTGTTTACATGTATACATACATTTATTTTGTTGTTTTGTTTTGTTTTTGTCTTTTTGAGACAGGGTCTCGCTATGCAGTTCAGGCTGGCCTTGAGCTCACTTCTGTAGCCCAGGCTGGTCTCGAACTCCCACCGATCCTCCTGCCTCAGCCTCCCGAATGCTGAGATTACAGGCGTGTGCCACCACACCCGGCTTATACATACAGTTTTATGCATACACATATTACAAATATTTACATTTGACCTGTATTTTATAAAGAAACCAGAAAGCATTTTTAAAAACTCAGAGTTATATTCTAGACTCCATCCAGTTGGGAGTTATGTTCTATTATTTCTCATTTCACTCCACTGGCTAAAACATTATTTTTCCCCAAAATAATGCAACACAAATACTCCTTTGGCACTATGGGAATAACATTAAATATATAGTAAAAATGGCATTAGGACTCTATTAAAATATAGATACAACTATGCAATCACAGTTAATTCTGAGCAACATACAGATTGAAGGTTATTTTCTTAACTTCTTAAATCAAGAGTTTATACTACTCAATTGTGTTAAATACTTGTAGGACAATGTAAAGGAGATACAATTTCTAATGACAAAAGTTAAAATTGTAATAGTTACTAGTTAGTTTTTTTAAAGTCTGTTGAGCAAAAAAGATGCATTTCTAGAAATATCAAGGTCTTTAAGAGGCTGATATTTGGGGACTAAGGATGAGAAGGGGGCAGAGGATGATAGACCCCTATAATGAACTTCTGACACTCTTCTTTGAATGGAAATTTCAGTGCTGCTAGTAATATAGAATATAATTTTCATGAGCATTGGAAGACGCTTGAACATAGGGTCCAAGTTGCTAGTAAGATAGAATAAGTAAAATAGGAGACACACATTCTGTTGAAAGTATTTGTTTACTTCAACTTTAATGCTCCTACACCACATGGGGTAGGAATAAAAAAAAGATGAGTGAATAGATGAATGAAAGAGTGAATCGATCAATCAATGAATCAATGAATCAATATTTAGTTTACCCTCTGATGACACAGAAACAACTTAAATATCTTGGTGAAATCACACTTTTAGAAAATTTAGCATGACCCTTACATGCCTGAGTCCCCATCGTCACCAGCACAGCTCCATGTAATTCAGACAACTTAGGTCCACACCCAGTTCTTCAATGAAAAGAGGGTAGAAAGAAAGAAAGACAGGGAGAAAGAAGTGAGAAACTGATGTGAGGAGAAAAGCCAGAATTCAAAATCATAAGTCCCAAGATTGGGATCCAAACCCCAGTGTGTCACAAGCAGGGATTTATCCTAGAGAGGAGAGAAGGAAGAAAGAAGTGATTTCCGAAAGGTGGTACTTCTTTTCGGAGAGCAAGGCTATCAAGTAAGGAGTGCACTAGCAGAAAGGAAGTGTCCAAGAGTAAAATGCTAAAACCCTGGACTGCACTCATCTCTCATGCAGAGGTGGTATAGCAGAGCCAACAGACCCCAGGACAGTGATGAAGGACCTCTCCAAGTGGCTGGCCATGCAGCGAAAAGAAGCATTAGCCTGTCGCTAGCTCAGGACTAAAGTCCCTCCAGACCCTCGAGGGGCCGCACCAATTTCCTACAAATTGGGATGTGGCTGCAGATGCCATGTCTGGTCAGGGTACATCAGTGTCATCACAGGGAGACCTGACCCTACAGGAAGTAGCTCAGTAGGGCCACAAGAGACTAAGACTGATATGGCTCCTCTGTGCTACCTCTGAACACCACGTGCTAGCCAACATCTCCACAGCACAAGAAATGGCCTTATGCCAGGCTTTTTTATTTTAATCACATACAGTAATAGGCCAACAGGTACAGTGTCAAGAAAGTAGTGAATGTGTTGCCACAATATTCGACTTCACTAGTAGGGGCAAAATGACGGACATGGTGGAAGGAATGAGGATAAAAATTCTATGAATGCTTAAACTCATTACCAATGATATTAAACAACAAATTACCATTTCAAGCAAACTGGTACAAAATTTTTAATGAGATTATATACAATGAGTGGTATTCCCATATAGTGACAAGTATATGAATTCATGACAATTTTTTAATTTCTTTTTTTTTACTTTTAATAAGAGATAACAATATGAGAGTTTCAAAATGTATTAGTAGCACACTCACAATAATTGACACACTGCATATTGTTGTCCTCATAAAAGTTATACAGAGCACAGGGTACAGACGTGACAAATTTTCTAATCAATATTGGTTCAGAAAAGAAGAAAAAAGTTTTCTTCTTTTTGAACTAGGAGGAACTAGTTGTATACATAGTCCAATATTTCATAATTGCAATGGGTTACCAGTGAAACTGGCAATGTTGAGGGCTGTTGATTTAAGCCTCTTACAGCTCACTACACTAATCTAGGTCTGTGTTTTATGCCTCATAATTAAGCTTTTCTGCTGGGTGATCAAGGGCAAGTTAAAGCAAGACCTGTCTAACAAAACTTTCATCATTTTTTTTCCAAGGTCAGATCTCCTCAGGATTAACTTTGGAACCATATACAGTGCTTCGTAGAACTGTTGTCAGTATCAGACATCAGGACAAGTCGTGACAATTACTTGACCAGTTTGCTTTCTGTGAAAGCCTGAGAGAATATTTTCTCCCCAGGTGTCTCTCCTTAGGCACACTATACTTCATTTTTCCCTTTCCTCTGAGGTCTAATAATCTGCTTGACCAGAAAATTTGGGAAACCACTGAGTTACAGAATATTACAGCACAGGTTCTCTTGTCCTGAGTCCTCACTGACCTTGAAGGGCTAGAGCCAAAATGATGGCTATCCTCATAGCACTTCTTTTTCTCCAATTTTTGGTCTGTTAACTTACATTCTCAACCCTCCAGCAGAGAAGCTTTGTGATACTATTACTCTATAACATAGGTAATTGAGCTCAATATCACTGCCTTTCTGAATATCAAACATCTTAGACTTATCTTGACATTGGTATTTTCTGTCAATCATTGATATTCTAATAAATCTCTATAGAATGTGATAAAAGCAGTTACACATTTTTACACAGACATTTAGAAATCTAAGGATGTACAAAATTGTAGCCTGTCAAGCCTATGGCATTTTGCCTAGTCTCTTACTCTCAATTAATACCCTTTTTTATTTTTTGTGTTAAACAACCGTTTACTTGAGAGGAGCATAGCAGTAACTGAGTTTACATTAGAAGCAGTACTTATCTAAAAGTCCCAAATGGCATGCATTCCAAGCGTAGTTTTGGCATTGTTTCAAAAATCTTTGATTTTCATTCAGCTGTGTTATGCCTTTCCATTTTTATTTCTTCTTTGGATTTCTTATACTAGGGAGACTAAACAATATTTATAAATATAGGTCTGGTTCACTTCACTTATGAGTATATATTCAACATACATCCATTTATATATGAAGTCTTCCAGTTTATCATTCTTTAAAGCTGAGTAATATTCCATTACATAAAAATACCACATCTTTTTTAACCATTCTTCAAATGATGGGCATTCTGGTTGTTTCCAAGATTTGGCTATTACAAACTGGGCTGCTATAAACATAAGTGCACAGATATCGCTATGGTATGATGTCTTCAGTTCTTTTGGGAAAATTCCCACTAGGGGTATAGCTGCATTGAATGAGATTTCCAGTTCTAGTATTTAAGGAGCCTCCACGCCACTTTCCATCATGGTTGCACCAATCTGCATTCCCATCAGCAATGGAGAAGGGTTCCTTTTTCCCCACAGCCTCTCCAGCATTTGTTGCTGGTTGATTTCTTTATGATAGCCATTCTTTCTGGGGTGAGATGGCATCTAAGTGTTGTTTTAATTTGCATTTCATGGATAGCTAGCAATGTGGAGCATTTCTTCACGTATTTATAGCCTTGCTGAATTTCTTTCTCTGAGAAGTGTGTGTTCATCTCAGATGCCCATTTCTGTATTGAGTCTTTGAATTTTGAGACCCTAGTGGTTTTCAGTTCTTTACAGATTCTAGATAGAAGACCTTTGTCTGAATTCTTATTAGTTAAAATCTTTTCAAAATGTGTGGGTTGTATTTTCACTCTGTTGATAATTTCTTTTGACATACAAAAACTTCTTAGGTGAAGGATGTCCCATTTGTTGATGCTTTCAAGTGTTAAACGTGCATTTTGATTTTTGTCCATGAATTTTTTCCCTCCCCGATGGCTTTAAGATTTTCTCCTACTTTCTCTTCCAGGAGATTTAGTGTTTCTCTTTTAATATTTAGATCTTTAATCCATTTCGACTTTAGTTTAGTGTATGGTGATAGACTAGGGTCAAATTTTGATTTTCGGCATGTAGAAAGCCAGTTTTTCCAGTGCCATTTGTAAAATAGGCTATCTTTTTTCCAGTAAATGTGTTTGGCCCCTTTGTCGAACAGAAGGTGGCTGAGTGTGTTTGTATCTGCTTCTGCATCTTTTAATCTATTTCACTGATTCTCAGGTCTATGTTTTTGCCAGTACCATGCTGATTTTATTACTGTAGCTTTGTAGTATAACTTTAGGTCAGGAATTGTAATGCCTCCTACCTTACATTTGTTGCCCAGAATTGTCTTTGCAATTCTGGGTCTTTTTTAGTTCCAAATCAATTTTAGTGATGATTTCTCCAGGTCTGTGAGGTGCTGATGGTATTTGGATAGGAATTGCATTAAATCTGTATAACAGTTTAGGGAGTATGACCATCTTCACAATGTTGGTTCTTCCTATCCAGGAGCATGGAATATCTTTCCATTTTTGGAGATCTTCTAGGATCTCTTTGTTCAGAGTACTGTAATTTTCATTGAAAAGGTCTTTTACTTCCTTAGGTTAATGCCTGAGTATTTCATTTTCTTCAGTGCTATCATAAAAGGTACTGTTTCTCTAATTTCTCTCTCAGTGTGTTTGTTATCTGTGTAGAGGAATGCTATTGACTTTTGTGTGCTGACTTTGTAGCCTGCCATGCTACTGAATTTGTGTATGACTACAATTTGGCTATGCATATAAAGAACTTTAGGGGACACCCACTCGGGACACCCCTCCTGTCCCTCTCTCAGAAAGGAGCTTTCTTTCCCTCAATAAATCTATTCTGCTCATAAAAAAAGAACTTTAGGGGCCTGGCGGGATGGCTCAGTGGTCTAGGGTGCCTGCTTGGGAAAGCTTGGGCGGCTTGAGGGACTGCGGTTCGATCCCCGGCACCACATGCTGCGCCAGCCCTGCCCTCGGGGCGGGCTGGGCAGGCCATAAAAATGAGTGAATAAACAAACAAAGGTTGTGAAACAGAAAATAAATAAATAAAGAAAGAAAGAACTTTAATATTGTGTTCATGTTCTGTAATTGTTTCTAAATATCAGTCACAAGCAAGTAAAATGAGATTCAGATTAAGACTTTTAAAAAACAATGTTCATAATATTATTATTTATAATAGTACAACTATGTAGCCAGCTAAATATCAAAAGGTAGGCAAATTACAGCATAAATATTCTATGGAACATTAGTCATTAATCATGTTAATTTGGGGTACGCACCATATTATTTATTAAAATAGATCATAAAATCACTATGTGCCATATGATTAAAATCATATATGTGTATATGTATCCATAAAGATGTATATCTTTTAAATTTATTCATACCTATTTGCTCATACTCATCTACTTAGATATTGATACAAACATAGGCACTGATGGAAACCCAGAGATAAGATGCAGTGAATAAGACTAAAAGGAAATTGACTAAAACTTTATCAAAGTATATTTTTATTCTATCCTTTATCCTGAAATATGTTTCACACAGTGAACTTATGTTGATTTTTATAAAAAGAAAAATAAAATGTTTTGCTCCTTTGTATGGGTGCACTTCTCATTTTACACAGAAAGGCACAGCTTGGACTCTGGGATCTCGCAGCTTTGTGCTGGAGTTTCATTTTGCTCCTTGAGCCAGCTCTGTGACCTTGGGCAGATTACTTACTTTCTCTGTGATGAATTTCTCTCATATGTAAAACATTTATAATATCACCTCAAAGACTTACAAAGATTAAATAAGAAAATACAATATTCAGCATGGAACCTTACTATGACTTAGAGATTCACGAGATGGTAGCCTTCTTAGTAACACATTGTCAGTGACTTTACCTGGCTTCGCTTCCTGAGCATGACCGCCTATTCCCACCTCCACAGGGCATCTGCTAGTGTTCAGAGAGGTTTACCCACCTGCCAGATGAGCACATCTGGCCTTCAGTGCCTAGGCTCATCATAATGTTGAAGTCATACCCTCTGCCACACAGTCCACAACTTCCAGGGTTAAAAGGGGTAAAACTCAGTGAATAGAAAACTACTACCAAAAATATGACACAGCATTCTGAGACCCATTAAAACAATGTTTAATGAGAAAAAAGAAAACTACTTAGAATGACACAAGCCATACAATTAAGTCCCACAGCTTTGCTTTCACTTCATTCCAGCCTCAAAATTACCTACCTCCGTATCTGAAGAGCTTAAAGCCGCACTCTTTATAAACCTCTTTTGTTAAACTGTACAATGACCTGTACTTCAACACTCTAATATTAATTTTATGTCCCATTATTTGTCCTCTATGCTAAAAACATTGTCTCTTTCATCTTTAATTTTCAGAATTTTGTTTACTCTTCACGTAACTCTGAGCATCTGTTGAGTTAAACAGTTTGTTCAACACAAGGTCCTAGTTGCTCTTTCCCCAAAGTAACATAACCAATCAATAATTCACTGCAACAATAGGAAGGTGCATACATAGACACTTCAACAGCTGCAAGTTAATATTCAGTCAAAAAGAATGGAGGAACCCACAGAGTTTAACTTGGGGAAACAGAAGACAGTGGTCCTTTTGCATAGGGGCCTGATACATAGAGCTGGCCCCAGTACTATATAAAAGACAGAAAGACACAACCCAGCAGAACAGAGGGGTAGCTTAAAATATAATAAGATAAAAAGCTCTCACCAATAAAAGGGTGAAACAAAAATGTTCCCTTGTTAAGTCTCCTTAAATACTAACACACAGATTTGGGAAAGTTGTGCATTCTCCTTAACTTGAGGTAGAATGCTGAAATGAGCAGAAAATCTGTATATAGAGATTTCTGTCTGCCTAAATTAGGGGCTAAAGATAAGAGTCATCTATTTTCTTGGATTAAAATTATTCAAATATTCCACTGAATCCTCTTCTTTCACAACAACATATGAAAATAACCTATGTAGAGAGGTTTTCAAATTTCTGAGATGTTTCTGAAGCCGGTATAGAGGAAGGAGAATGTCATTCTAAGCAATGAGTCCCACTTACAAGTCACTTGTGAGTTATTCAAATATATAGGGGAACTGGCTCTGTGGAATGCTCTACACTCCAGCGAGGGAGACAGGAGTGCAAGGTCCTTCCTCTCCCAGATACATGTTTAAATAGATACTTTTAAAACTAGAAGGATAACAGGCCACATTCATGATGTAAATTAATCCAAAGAAAGTGATCATAAATTCTTTTTTTTTCTTTTTTGTCTTTTTGAGACAGGGTCTCGCTATGCAGTTCAGGCTGGCCTTGAGCTCACTTTTGTAGCCCAGGCTGGTCTCGAACTCACACCAATCCTCCTGCCTCAGCCTCCTGAGTGCTGGGATTACAGGCATGAGCCACCACGCCCGGCAATAAATTCTTAATATACTTCATGACCTGAAAGTATATGGATGGATGGATGGATACATGTGTGTATACAGTAATTCTTAATTAGTGAATTCCTAGTTCTCAAATTCACCTGCTCGCTAAAATTCATTTTCAAGTCCTAGATCCACACATGTGATTTTTACAGTTATTCATAGGCATGCACAGAACAGACAAGAATCTGCATCACCCACTACACATTTTCTGAACTGATTTCAAATTAGGTGATATCCTACCTTTTCTTTCAGATTTCATATTATAAACAAGTGTCCTTTTTTCACTTTTATTTAGGGAGACAGTTCTCACATTTTGTTAATTTTGTTGCTGATTTCATTCTTTGAAATGGTCTCCAGTGAATCGACAGAATGCCTGACAGCATCATATAAAAGATCAAGGAAAGACAAACAAGGAATGAGAGAAAAAGAGCTGGCATTCGTGGACCAATATATTAGGCCCAGATTGTTATCCAAACAGGTCTCCCCTGAGAATTTTTACTTGGTGGGTTGCAAGCAGGAATGAGTTCCAAGGGTCACATTGTGACCAAGAAAATTGATCATTAAATTTCTCCAGCAAATACCTGGATGGTCCACTTAAAGGAAGTAATAAAAAGGGTAGCCTCATCTGTTACGTGGGACATTTCTTTGACATCTTTTCTCTGGCTGGCAGCTTCAGCCACCTGGGTGAGATGTAGAATTAGAAAGCATGAAAGGCAACCATATCTTGCCTCTGATTAAGAAAGTTAAACTTGTATTTACATATAAGTGCTAAAGCAACAGGAAATTATGAGCACTCATTAGCTAGGTGCTCCCAGGAACTAGTATGATAGTGTGTTTTCCCTGAGAGAAATGTTTCAGTGTTCACTGCAACTTTATAGAATATAACTATCATTAATAACAAGAATTAATGATAGATGGTTTGTAGAGGTGGGGAAGAAGTCATATTCAACATAGCAATGACATATAGTTTTGATTTTTTAAGCGCAGAGTCTTGCTTTCGCATATGGACATAGTTTCATTCAGACTCCTGAAGCGATCAGCTTCAGGTAGGAGGCGGGGCTTCCCAAAGCAGCACACCCACAAAAGGCTGAGCCTTAGAGATTTCCATTATCCCAGCTGTTGGCTTCTCCTGCCAGCCCCATTGCAAAGAAATATTTTCCCAGTCTTATATTTGATTTCAACACTCAATTATTTTCTTAGTCTCTCCCTCATGCTACTACGTGTTCAATAAAGTGTTGAATATTTTTTCTTTTGCTGTAAACACAGTACAAATCCAACTCCCACATAAACAGTATCTGCTTCAAAATCATGTAGCACCCACATATTTGTTTAATGAAACAAGGCCCAAATGGAAAAGTTACAATCTCATTTAAAGTTTAGATGCCTGAGGACACTTCTGATAATGTTTAGAGGTGGATAATTGTGGGAAGCAGAAGAAATGGAAGATAAATATTGGCAGTTGCTGAAAGAAAACTAAAGGTCTATTTTCAGATCTGTGAGCAACACCAACAAATAGTGTGATATAAAGAGACTAGAGATTTCAGGAGCATTTGATGTCGAGGTACACATTTTCCTCAAGTTCCAGGAACCTTCTGACTTTCACAAGTACAATTGCTTATGAAAAGAAGTAAGAAATATTTATTATCACAAAGCATCCAGCAATGTCTTTGCATTTTTAGAATTCAACTAGCGTCTTACTGTTTTCAAAGAATAAGGCTCTCTGGGTACTTAAAGAATTCTCTAAGAACCTAGAACAAAGGAAATTCTAAGCAACAATGGGCAAGGCAAGGGAGTCTTACAATTTCTGACTTAAAATTACACTGTAAGGGCCAGCCAAATAACTCAGTGGATTAAAGCACCTGCAAGCAGGCGCAGGAGCTGGGGTTCAATCCCAGGCCTACCATGCTGGCTCTGCCCCCGGGGTGTGCTGAGAAGGTAAATGAGACTGGGTATGGTGACATGCACCTGTAATCCCAGCTCTTGGGAGGCTGTAAACAGGTGGATCACTATAAGTCCAATCTAGTAATGAGAGCCTGAACAATCTGTATTCCCTTCCTTAAAATACAAAAAAGAAAAAAATTATACTATAAAGTTATTGTGATAAAAATAACATCTACTGGCAAAAAAAAAAAAAAAAAAGCCCAAAACTCTAAATACCAATAGAAGAGATCAGAAGATGCAAAAACAACTCCAGATATACTCAACCAACTTATCTTTGACAAAAGTGCCAAAGTCACTCACTGGAAGAAAGATAACCTCTTTAATCAATGGTGCTGGTAAAACTGACTTTACAAATGCCAAACACTATAACTAGACCCATGTATATCACCTTGCATAAGCTAAATTTGAAATGAATCAAAGATCTAAATATTAAAGTAGAAATATTAAATCTGATGGAAGATAGAAGAGATAAAACTCTTAAGGATATTGAGGTAGGCAAAAACTTCCCAAAGTCCTGATTGAATAGGAAATATCACAATCAATAACTTTTTATCTTATTAAAAAGCTTTTGCACAGGAAAAGAAACCACCAACAGAGTGAGGAGACAGCCCACAATGTGGGGCAAAATGTTTGACCACAGTTCCTCAGGCAAAAGATTACTATTGAGAACATAAAAGGCATAAAAAAAAAAGAAAGAAAGAAAAGAAAAATTATACCTCCCACATGTAAAGACCCAACCCAAGAATGGGCATTTGAAATGAATACATACTTCTCAGATGAAGAAATACAAATGACAAACAAATATATGAAAAAACATTCAACATTACTGGTTATTCAAGAACTGAAAATTGACAATGCTAAGATTTCATCTCAACTTTTAAAAAATGGATATTATCAAGAAATCAACTAATAAATGCTGGAGGGAAAAGGGAACCCTTCTCCACTGTTGGTGGGAATGTAGACTTGTGCAACCACTATAGAAATTAGTATGGAGATTCCTTAAAAAACTAGGATTAGAGGTCTCATTTGACCCAGGTGTTTTCTCTCTTGTTATCTTCTCAGAAGAAATAAAAACATCATAGGGCAGTGAGCACCCATATTTATAGCAGCATAATTTGTCATAGCTAGATCTTAGAAACAACCTAGATGCCAGTCAACCAGGAGTAGATAAAATGATGTGATCTTTTTACCCAATGGAGTACTACTTGTCCATAACAAAGGATATACTGGAGACTTTTAGAGGTAAATGGATGCTGCTAGAGACCATACTGATAAATGAAATAAACTAGATGCACATGTGCAAGCATTACATTATCTCCCTAGTGTGAGAAGGTGAAAGAATAAATAAGATCCAAAAGTACAATCGTTATTTCAAAATGGAAAAAAGAAGAAGAAGAAGAAGAAGAAGAAGAAGAAGAAGAAGAAGAAGAAGAAGAAGAA
>PVJA010031209.1:0-25113 GCA_004027025.1 Myocastor coypus | reverse complement strand
CTCTCTTGACCATGGGGTGTTTCACTGGAGACAGAGACAGAAAATAGCACTTTGAATATCTCAGGTGGAATATTAAAATTCTCTTTTTCACCCTTTCTGGTCGTCCTAAGCAGTAGGTAGATGCTACAGGTAAATTAAAGAAGACTGTGCAGGTGGAAATCAAGACAAAACTACATTTCAAGAATTTCACACTAGTGTGCTTCTACGAAATTGACCAGATCCTTTGGAGTACCCACTAGATCCTCAAAGTTGGAGAAAGCGTTACAAGAGGCAGAAAAGGAAAAGACACGGCCTGTGGCCTAAAGAAGCCTAATGGGAGAAGAGGCCACGACCCTCGGTGATAAAGCGCAAGGTCTGATTTGCACAGTTGAGCTCTGTGAGGCAGGCGACAAACACACCATCTAGCCGTGGCTCCCAAGGCGCTCTCCCTACTGACACTGATGTCCCTTCATCTGCGGAATTCTCTCCTCTGTGAGATTCCTTCATTTTTTCGTTATCTCTTTTCTGTTTCTAAGAAAAGCACTGAAGCGAAGAGAAAGGAAGCAGCGCAGTGAGGCCTGCTGTGGGGAGCCATCCGTTCCCTGGGGTACAGAGCAGCATGGCCCAGGGTGCCCGTATGGTCTCTCTTGCGCATGACATTGGCGTCTATAATTATTCTGATTACTTCACGGGTCGCATAAGGCTTTACCAAGCAAACACCTACCAATTAAAGATCACGCAAAATGTCTTGTTCCTGTGCAGCCCTGTAGTCCCCACCCCCGGGGTGCACTGAGAGGGCAATTGAGACTGTGTGTGGTGACGCACACCTATAATCCCAGCTCTTAGGAGGCTGTAAACGGTTGGATCACTAGGAGTCCGGTCTAGTAGTGAGATCCTGAACACCCTATAGACCCTTCCCTAAAATAAAATAAAATAAAATACTCCTTAAGACAATGGTAGATATTGGGTCATCTTACATAGAGATTTGAAGGTCATAGAAGTAACATTACCCATGATTTTCTAGATTGCATATTTCTCCCTTGAGCTTAGCATCAACATTTCGTAGGCCAACTAGAGCATGAAGTATAACATTCAGAAGTCAAAATTTCCTACACTAAAACTATATACAGATAGCTAAAATTTTTAAATTTTTCACTTCTCGTGCATTTGTTTTGTGAAGACCATTTAGATTTCCATTCACGGGGGGGGGGGTATGTCTGTCTTCTGTCACACAGGCACAGGGACAAGCCACGGGCCCATGGCTGCACATCAAATTGGCTACTCTGCAACCCCGCCGTCACCTACAGCCACACCCCCCAGAAAGCACCAGATCTGTCCGAAATCCGGCCATCACAGATTCTCGCGGTGTTTGCTTTAGTCTTTTGCTTGGAAGCTTTCTCCAGAAAAAGCATCCATCCCTGCGCTATCAGGCTGTCTGGGAAGGCCTCTGCCTACACTTGCCCCAGCCTCTCCGTCTGTACAATTTCTTCACATGCTACCTCCAATCGTCTTTCTTCCGGGAGGCCGTGTCGGTGTCTCTCGCTGTCCCTTCCCATGCTCGGCGCTTGCATGATACTCCAGCAGCTCTCAGGCTCTGTAGCACCTTAGGTCCCCTGTGTTCCTCGGCTACCTTGACAGGACCAGTGACAGCTCTCTCCATAGAGTGCAAGTATAGCCCCGGTCTCAGCTCTTTCTTGTTGCATAGTTGCCCCGGGTGGCTCCGATGTTCACACACCCAAGCTCCTGTTTGCCAGCCTCCATTATGGGCCATGATCCCTTCCCTTCAACCCGTGATTGCTTCCCCCATGACTAGGCACCAGAGCGCAGCTACCCACACTTTCCTGGTCCAACTTCCAGGCCCCTTCCAGCTGTGCTACACACCTGCATAGGCAGAGGCAAGGAGCAAAGACGGGTCTAGGGCCCCAGAACACATCGGGAAGAGTATACCCCAAAAAGAAATCACTCCACCAGCCTGGCATCAGACAGGCTTCCAGAGAAAGCTTTGTTTGCAGCGCAAACGATGCTCTTCTCCATGGCCCAGGGGACACTTATATGCTCATAGCTGGGGCCTTGGGAAGATAATTGAATTATAGTGCGCTGACATGCTATTAGGCTGTAGGGGCTGGCAGAAAGATCTGGGTCACTGGGGGCCTGACCTGGAAGGAGACAGCTTTTCCTGTCTCCTACCTTCTATCGCTCCTTCCTAGCCATCATATGTGAAGCTTTCCTGTACAAGTCCCTGCCCTAGAGTTGGCTGGCCATGAACTAAATATCTGTGCCTCTCCTCCCTTAAACTGTAGGTATCTGACACTATCTCATTAGCTAGGAAGTGACTAAGTCAGGGACACAATTCACTGGGAACCTGTGATGTCTGAGTTACTCAGGCAGGGCAGAGGGCAGAAGGCCGTGGCAGACAGGAACTGCATGGGATCAAGGGGGAGAGACAGCTAGATTCATTTTCAGGCCATCCTTCTCGTAACCCGCATCTTCCCCCAAGGCTGCACCTCTCAACACTACACTCAGCCATAAACCCATCAGTGGACAAGTCCATTGGTAAGCATCACACACCCATGACACCCAGACTGCTCCCAAAGTCCTGTGAGTGCATGAGGACTTGAGAAGCCATAGAAACCATAATATACGGGTCAATTTCATGTTGTAAAAGCAGTTTTCCCAGGGCAAACGCAAATGAGAAAGTTCCAAGTTGCTCCAAGTAACTTGCCCATCCGCAAGGCCTGGAACATGGCCCACATTCTGCAGCTCTCCTCCTCTGGACCCATGGAACACTCTGGGCCCTGATGGTTCGGGGAGCGTTGGCTCAAAGCACAGGAACTCCCATACCTGGAGAACTCACTGCTTCCTCCTCTGGCGATCTTCATGCCTCTTGATTTTGGTGGATAGAGATGAAGGGGAGAGAAAGACAGACAAATGGACAGACAGACAAGATAGATAGATAGATAGATAGATAGATAGATAGATAGGATATTGATGTAGGTGGAGGATATAAAGATAGATAATATAAATATAGAGATATAGAAGAGATAGACATAAACTTAGGAGATTAAAATTTGCATACAAAATTGAAAAACAGTGACCATCCACAAGAGCTTACCAGGCTCCTTCTCCAGTCTCCGTCTTCAGTTCTCCTGCAACTCCAACCTCCCCCATGTGCATCACGATGACCCAGCAGTCCTACAAGGTGTCCACCTCCAGCTCCTGGGCCGTCAGCAGCCTCTCCTACACCAGCAGGCCTGCTTTCTGTATCAGCTCATCCAGCTTCTCTTGAATGAGCAGCAGTGGCAGCTTCTGGGGTGACCTGGGGTTGAGTGCCTATGGCGTGGCTGGTGGTATGGGGGGGCATCACAGCCATCCAGGTGAACCAGAGCCTGCTGAACCCCCTGAACCTGGAGGTTGACCCCCAACATCCAGGTTGTACATATTCAGGAGAAGGAGCAGATCAAGAACTTCAACAACATGTTCACCTCCTTCTGATGAAGGTTTGGTTTGTGGAGCAGAAGAACAAGATGCTGCATTCAGAGTGGAGCCTCCTGCAGCAGAAGAAGGCATCCCAGGGTGACATGAACATGTTCAAAAGCTGCATTAACAACCCCTGGTGGAAGCTGGACACACTTGGTCAGGAAAAACTGAAGCTGGAGGCAGAGCTTGGCAACATGCAGATGCTGGTGGAGGACTTCAAAGATAAATATGAAGATGAGATCAACAAGCATACAGAGTAGAGAATGATTTTGTCCTCATCAAGAAGGATGTGCATGAAGCTTACAGGAATAAGGTGGACGTCAAGTCATGCCTTGAAGGGCTGACTGATGAGATCAACTTCCTCAGTCAGCTGTATGAAGAGGAGCTATGTAAGCTGCAGTCTCAGATCTTGGACACATCCGTGGTGCTATCCATGGACAACAGCTACACCCTGGACCTGGATGGCAACATCATGAGGTCAAGGCCCAGTACGAGGAGCTGGCCCAGTACGAGGAGCTGGTGGGAAGCACAAGGATGACCTCTCCTGCACAAAAACCTATATTTCTGAGATGAACCACAGCATCAACCACCTTCAGGTGGAGATTGAAGCCCTCAAAGGCCAGAGAACGTCCCTGGAGGCTGCCAGAGTGGATACCAAGCAGCATGAGAAGATCTCCATTAAAGATGCAAACACCAAGCTGGTCCAGCTGGAGGCCGCCATGCAGAAGGCCAAGCAGGACCTGGCCCAGCAGCTGCATACCAGAAGCTTGCGAATGTCAAACTGGTCGTGGACACCAAGATCACCACCTACCGCAAGCTGCTGGAGGGAGGGCAAGGAGTACAAGCTGGAGGCAGGGATGTAGAACTTGAGCATTCACACAAAAACTACCACTGGCTATACCGAAATGGCGAGCTTACCCTATGGGGGCCTTACAACCCCTGGCTTTGGGAGCCTCCAAAGCTCCGGCTTCTGCCACACCATATCTGCTGTGGTTGTGAAGATCGAGAGCCATGATGGGAAGCTGGTGTCTGAGACCTCTGATGTCCTGCCGCAGTGAATGAGCCTCAGTAACCTCTCCCAGCCCACACCTCTGCTGAGGCTGCCCCAGAGCACATGGGGTGACGACTGTACAAGGCAACACTGGGAAAAAGAGACTCACCTGAGACTCAGCTTAGCTCTCAGCCCACCCTTGGGGAGACACTACTGCCTGGGGTACCCCTTCTTGCACATGCCCTCAGCTAAAACTCAATTCAATTGTCTCTTCCAAAATAAAGTCTGATTTTGCCACTTGAAAAAAAAAATGAGAAACACTAAAAAAGGATTTAGAGTTGGAGCCCAGCAGAGGATCGGGTAGCTTAAGAACAGCCTGAAGGAGATAAGTGTACAATTGCCTCATTCCTTTTGAGTTTGGCTTTTATGGCTATTCTTAATTGGGCTGTTTTATAACTTGTCAAAAGAAAATTGAGAAACTTTTCATATATTATTAGAAAACGCACACTAGAGACAAATGAACACAGTTTTTTTAAGTTTGTATATACAAATGCTTTTTGCTTATGTTCTTCTCCATTATGCAGGTCATTAAGTTTTACCATCTTTGGCTAACCAAAGATATCTTTATGTCAGATATCTTAATTTCTTGCCAACTAATTGAGAGCAACATATGTTGGAGAGCTTGTGGTCGCCGACCTAATCCAAAACTGCAGATAATTATTAACTCAAACATAGTAATATCCTTCGCTTTCCCCAGATCCTTGTTGCATGTGCTGCTGTCCGTGGTGCTGAACCAGGATGCAGACTTCAAGGAGCATGAGCATCATGGGGGAGCTTATTGAAACTCGGGTTACTGCCCCCCTCCAGAGCATCCTCTAGAGTAGGCCTGGGCTGGGATCCAAGGAGCTGCCCCTCTAAGGTTCTTAGATAGTGCTGACACTGTTGGCATAGAGATAAGAGCAAACGCCGCTCTTCAGAAACACAATCTTCAAGGAACACAGTTTTCCAGGAAGGTAGAACCTTCACTTTGGTCCATCTCTAGAGCCAAACTGCAAATCTATCACCATTCATAAAGGTATAATAACATGGTTTTTCCTTGGGCCAAAAGCAATCTTCAAAAGGAGATGTTAACCCCAATTGTCAAATGAACTTAGCCATAGCCAACACGTAACTGTTGTCATGATGTTTTATTTGAGGATAAGTTACTCTGTCCTCTGAGAACAGGCAGGTCATGGATTATATTTGGTTGGCTTTAGAAAAGACTGAGACTTTGTTGAGTCTTCGCTGTTATGCAGTGAGTTTCCTGAGATATCATATGCTGGTTTAATGACCATTCAATAATAAAACTTTCTTTGTTTGTAAAAATTTTTGTGTATTGAATACACACTACCTGTATTCATGGTAGGGGAGCAACAGGCTATGAAATTTAAATGATAATTAAATCCATCTGAATGCTATAAAGATGTCTTGGATTAAAATGAAATTATATATGAGAAAAGAGAGCAAGAACTCTGGAAAATTATGGATAATCTTTAACATAACTAGTATATGTTTTGGTTTCTCTATCTGAGAAATGAGTATTACATAACTCGTGCACTAATCAGTTACCAGTATTGGAAGAAGTTTAACATCTTCACACATTTTGAAGGACAGGAAATATCTAACTTAACCACATAACTGCTCACCAGGCCCTCCTGTTACCTATAAAGCTTCTCTCTGATGGAGACTTCATTTCAAGCTATGGCTTCTCTGTTAAGAAACTGGGGCCATAGAGCCAAAACAAAACAAGCTCAGGACCTCACCAATTTCTTAAGTAGTCAGGACACAGAAAACACAAACATAGGCTTCTTCAATGGTTCTAGCTCTAACCATCAATCTACCTCATCCATTGCAGCTGTTGTGTGTCCCTCCACAGAAGAGAAAGGATTTGCTCATTTAATGCTGAATTAGTTTGTTTTTTTTTTTAATTACTGGAAAGACACCATTTAACAATCCTAAAAAGTATTTCCTATGCTTTTTCACACATCTGGAGAATGCTTTGGCAATAACTGTTGACTAATAACGTGGAGTACTGTGGCCAAATCGCATCCTCAGCTCCTTGTTGAGCTTCATGTGACCTGTGTCTTTCATGGCATCCAGATAAAGTAGTGGTTTCCACTATGTCAGTACGGTGTTCAGCAAGTCCCTGTGTGGTATGTCAGGAACCAGATGTGGTCAATTCAGTGACAAGAAGATGTAGACCAATAGTCTTTGTTCCTGAAATATGGAAAATGGAAAAGCATCTCATGAGGAAGCAATTAGGATCAGAGTTGCATCACCTGGCCCCAGTCACCCACCTGTGGGTTGTTCAACCCAATCTCCAATCATCCGTCTTCTATAAAAATGCTCTAACTCAGCCTCCTGGCAAGAGGGCTCTTTACTACGGATGGAAGAAAAAAAAAAAAAAAAAAAAAAAAAACTCTATCCTATCTTACAACCCAACAGATGAATGTAATAAAATTTCCTGTACCACCATCTTGCCTCACAATGGATTGATTTCTGAGGCATGAAAAATGAAGTGAAGATTTTGCATGGTTAAAATGGCAAACAATAATCACTGATATTTTTTCAAATCGATTAAATCTTGTACTAGCCCTAAGTTCAAACAAGGTCATGCTATGCTAACTAATGAAGGAAATTTTAAAAAGGCTCTTGGATATTCAAAGCATATGGTGATACTCACAAGTAGGCCAGCTAAGTAGACATCACCACCAATTTTGTATTTCCCATTAAATGCACAAGAAACCTCCTAAATTTCACAGTCACAGAGGAAGCCACACACTCAGACAATTAAGAGCACTGGCCAGAGCCAGCCAAATAGCTCAGTGGATTAAAGCACCTTGCAAGCAGACACAGGGTCCGGGGATTCGATTCCTAAGCCTGCCATGCCAGCCCTGCCCCCCTTCAGGGCACACTGAGATGGCAATTGAGACTGGGCCTGGTAGCACACTCCTATAATCCCAGCTCTTGGGAGGCTATAATCAGGCAGATTGTTGAGTCTGATCTAGTAGTGAGACTCTGAACACTTTGTAGACCCTTCCCTAAAAATATAAATATACAAAAAAAAAGAGCACTGGCCTGGAATCAAAGGGATCTGACTTTGAAACTTTGACACCAGGCTCAACTATTAACTGACAGTGTCACCTTGGCCAGATTATCTAGCCTCTAGCCTCCATCCTCTTCAGCTATAAAGACAATTAAAATTAAATCAGATAATTTCTCAATAAAAGGTACCCACTCAGTACTACCATAGACTATTCTATTCTGCTCTGTCATTCAAATATATCAGCTGTTAGTTTTGTATGTGCCAATGTCTGTTTATGACTCTGGTAATTGGAAGGAAGAGAGAGAGGGAGACAGACAGGACAGGTTGGCAGAATCATCTCATAAATTATATGTGCAACTAAAAGCCAATAAAGGTCCGGCGGGATGGCTCAGTGATCTAAAGCGCCTGCTTGGGAAAGCTTGGGTGGCTTCAGGGACCGCGGTTCGATCCCTGGCACCACATGCTGCGCCAGTCCTGCCCTCGGGGCGGGCTGAGCTGGCCATAAAAATGAGTGAATAAACAAATAAAGGTTCTGAAACAAGAAAAATAAATTTAAAAAAATAAAAGCCAATAAATCCCAGCCTGACTTTTATATAAGTCACAAATTCTTTGATTTCTCCCTTAAAATGGTTCTGAGTCCACTTTCATCCAAAAAAAATATTTTTTTGAAAAAAATCTAGCTACAGTTCATCCCTATCATACAGATACTGCTTTCAACGTAATTTATCATTTTATGGTACAAATCAGGATCACTACAGCATGTTTCAAATTCATTAAAAAACATTCCTTTCCAGCCAAGGTATAATCAAGGCAATTTACTTCCAAACATAATCAAGAAATGATGAAAAGGAACATTAACCATAGGAAGATTTTTTCATGTGTGAAGTTAATTGATTTTCATATCTTTTTTTTTCAGGTTTAAAGAGAGATTCTGTAAGACTAGGTTTTCAAAATATTTCAACTGAATGGAGTTTTGAAATACTTTCTTTAAAAAAGATCACAGTTTCTACTGAAAGAGCTCCCGGGCTATGGGGGACCTTGGGACACCAAGCCAATACATTTATTATGAGACTGACAACATTTGTCTTTGCAATTCCTGGAACCCTTGCCCAGAACACCTTCTGATTCCTCAGAAGACGACCAGAGAATCGGGAGGGTGTGCTCTTTCTTCCCACAGAGCTAGGAGCTGTGTATTTTAACAGTCCAGGTGAAGAGAAGATCATTAATCATTTTTATAGTGGCAGAATTGTGGCAAAGAAAAACTACTAGTTGTGTTCGTTCACCTCGATTCCTTCAAAGAAAAAGTGGCCGAGTGTGATGTTTGCCTTCATGAAGGGGACTGGTACCTCTGCCAAGAACTGGGTTAGGCTTTGAGACAGTAGACAATCACAGCCTCTGACACAACTATGGCACCTGAAAGGCTGTCCATCATCGCAGGTCTCTTCTCCAGCACTTCCACAGCCTCTTACGCTAGCAAAACCTGGAAACAGGAGCATGAGGAGAGTGACATTAGGAATCCAACAGCCAGTAAGTCACCTACCTTTAACCATGTCTTTGTGACTTAGGGTCTCTAATCGTATGAATGAATGATTTTACAGTAAATCAAATGATGCTCAAGCGACACAATGCTCAGTAATCCCTTATTAACTATATATACTGGTATCTGTGAACCAAGCAGATACACTGAGGATATCAATGTCTAATACTAAAACCATGCTTGGAATGTCTATCAGTATGGTCTTCTAATTATGCACTGCCTCTAATGTAATACCGCTTATTGCTATACTCTCTTTCTCAAGTAAATGTTTGCTTAAAAATAAAAGAAGAAAGAAAAAAGCTAATAGAATATGAGACAAGGAAAAAGGCTGTGGAAGTGTGATGCTACAATTTTGTAAATGGTTAAATTAAAAAATATCTGTGTAAAAATATATCTGTGTAAAATATCTGTGTAAAAAAATATCTTTTTTTCTAACATTCTATAGGGGTTTTAAAGGTTAGAATATCAACAATTGGTGGAAAATACCTGTTTCATGTTATGTTTAAGATGTTTGATATTCAGAAGCTCAGGTGCCTAATTTATAGGGAATAATATCATTAAGCTTCTCTTATGGATGATTAACAACTTAAGTTAGCAGTCCAAACAACTAGAAAAAAATAAAAAGGGATACAAGTGTAGCCAATATTTTGGCTTCAGCCCTTCAAGGTCAGTGAGGACACAGGAAATAACAGAACCTGTACTGTAATAGCATATGACTCAGTGGAGTCCTAGATTTCCTGTTCAAGGAGATTATGGATCTGCAGAGGAAACTGACCAATGATGTACAGTGTGCCTAAGGAGAGTCACCTAGAGAGAAAACATTCTCTCAGGCTTCCACAGAGAGCAAAATCGTCAAGCAATGGTTGTGATTCATCCAGATGGCTGACACTGATAAAAGTGTTGTAAATCATAGTTCCTGGCCCCAGAGTAAACCCTGAGGGGACCTGACTGACCTTGCCAGATACAAAAGCTACATATTCTTTGTAACATAGATTTTGCTTTATCTTGGTCTTAACTCTCCAGCAGAAAAGTCTAACCACAAGGTATAAAAATAAAAGCCATATTAATATGCTGAGTTGTTAAAGGCTCAAATCAAACAGCCCCCAATAATGTCAGATGAGCTAATAATCCACTACAGTTATGGACTATTGGACTAAATATACAGCCACTCTTCGGGCTATGAAAAGAAAGAACTGTACTAATGAAGTTTAGACAAGAAATCATGTCTGCATCTTGTACTCTAAACAACTACAATGAAGACAACATTATGCAATGCATTAACTATTGTAAAATAATAATAATAATAATTTTAAAGAAGTGACATTAGGAATCCATGAGCCAGTAAGTCACCTAGCTTTAACCATATCTTTGTGACTTAGGATCTCTAATGGTACAAATGAATGACTTTACAGTAAATCAAAAATACTCAAGCAACACAAATGATCCTTCATTTTGCACTTTCTAAATGAATGGAAGGTATATAAATTACTCATCAAGCTCCAATAAGTAGAGAGCCCCTGTACTGATATAACCAGAGTGAAGTGGTAGAATCCCAACTACGTAGCAGTAAAAACAGACTCAGAAACCAGAGGGCCTGGACTGGATTTTCAGCTCTGCCATCTTCCAGTCTTGGGACGTTGGGCCATTTACACAGCCCACCTAGCTCTCAATTTTCTCATCTGTAAGATATTAATCATAAGGTTGTTAGAGAGATATGTAAGGAACTTTCTAGCAAAGTCTAAACTAGAGTAAATGTTAACTTCTCCTAGCTCATATCAATTTTAAGAAGCTGTAGTACAGAATATAATTCCAGAAACTATCCCTAGGAGCTTATGACTCTGGATATTTGGACTTAAGTGGAATAACATGCTGTAAAACTCTTTCACATTTTGCCTTGTCTGTGACCCACAATTCTCCACTCCAATTAATTTTTTTTCTGATTTTCTTTAGAGAAGGGTCCACAGGGCATCCAGGTCTCAGTACTAGATCAAACTCATAGTGATCCACCTGTTTACAACCTCCCAAGAGCTGAGATTACAGATACGGGCCACCCAACCCAGTCTCAATGGCCATCTCAGTGCACCCCAGGGGTGGGGCTTGCACAGCAGGCTGGGGACTGAGCCTTTAGCCCCTGCACCAGGTTGCAGGTACCTTAATCTGCGGAGTTATTTGGCCAGCCTTCCCACTGCAATTAATGATAAGCTTTGACATTATCATTCTGTAAAAGAAGAGGTATAAAAGTAAGATGATTATCTAGACTGGTCTACATATGTCATCAACACTGATTGTGACCACTTAAGACCTAATTTTTTTTTTCTGTCTTTTTGAGACAGGGTCTCTCTATGCAGCTCAGGCTGGCCTTGAGCTCATTTTTGTAGCCTAGGCTGGTCTCGAACTCGCACTGATCCTCCTGCCTCAGCCTCCCAAGTGCTGGAATTACAGGCATGCACCAACACAGCTGGATAAGATCTAAATATTTTAAGTAATTTTTTCATTTATAATATCACCACTCAGTATATATTATTTCAATATACTCTATTTTATTTGGAAACTCGTGATGTAGGATTTTATTTGATAGACAACCTTGCTTTAGAGAAAGGAAATAATGGAGTGGTAAAAGAAGTCAACTGATGGTATGAGAGTTCTGAGAAAGTGGGTCAAAATGGCCTAGGGCTGGGGAGATAGCTCAGTGGAATACGTGATTGCCTGGCAAATGCAGGATCCTGAGTTCCATTCCTGGTACCAAATATGAAAAAAAAAAAAAAAAAAAGAATAGTATAAAATGACCTAAATGGCCAAAATACATAATTATACCTGAAATGAAGACTGCAGTAAGACCAATAGGAGCGTCCAACTCTGAGAATGACAGTAGCTCATGCTTCCCACCGTTGAAATGGATAACTGATAATAGGGTGTGAGTTGGGCTAAGTGGGCCTTGTACCAGCCACCCTCAGGGCCACCAAAACTGGAACCCTGTTTCCAAGCACCGACTCTGACACCAGACACCACACCTCCACCCACCCAACTTCGCATACCAGTTCCATAATCTTCCAAAGGTATTGCAAGGATCTGTTTTTCTCATTTGTAAAACAGAAGTAACACCTATACCTTCCTTACAATATTTTCCAAGATAGAAGTGGCTAAAGTTCCTGAAATGGGCATGGTACGAATCATTACGATTATTTATTTTTTAATGTAGGTTCCTAAGGCTTACCCTAAATCTATTGTCATAATCTCATAATCTGCAAGCTTCACCAGATGAAAAGGATAAGGATAGCAAACCATCACTTGATTCTCTCATTTAGAATATCTCAGAGTGGCCCAGTAACAGAAAGAGGCATTTGATGGCTTCTAGCCCCATACTTCTCAACAGGTGTCGTTTTGGTTCCTCGAAGTATAATGATCACTTTTTTTTTTAAAGAATTCATTGGTTACTACATTTGGAAGGGGAACAGAGAACAGCAGTGCTGCTAAGTGTACAGGACTGCCCCATACAGCATTACCAGCCCAAAAATGTGAACAGAGCTCATACTGAGAGCCCTGATCTAATCAGGGCTTCTCACACTTCACACAGATAGGATTCTCTATGTCGTGCATTCAAGTATATATGTGACTTAGCCTATCTAAGATAAGGCCTGAAAGTCTGATTTGTTGACAAGCATCACCAGAGAACTCATTAAAATAATAGCATATCCCACCCCAGACTTGTCAGAACACGCTCTGTGTAACAACAAGTTCCTCAAATGATTCACTCGTCCCTTAATTCTGAGAAACAATTGCTATAGAAAGTGCAGTCAGGCTGAAGCTAACCCATGAAAGATAAAGCTGTTTTTCACAAGCACTGACAAAGTCAACAGTACACCAGGTCATTCTTCTCTCAGCAATGCCATGTTTTCATTTAAACATATTAAAGAGCTATGGGGATTTTATTAGGTGTATCTCTGGCTTGGATTATTGAGACATCCAAAGTGCACCCTACTATTCCTCCATCCAAATCAGTGAAATCTCAGGGTGTTCTGAGAGAGAGAAGAAAAGAAGACAGTGGAAGAAGTGGAGGGGGAATGTCTAGACTCTAACAACAGCAAACATTTATGGTTTTTAATGATAACAAACGGTGTGTTGGGGCATGTGTGTCACAGATTCACCGCACATGCAGAGCAAGGAAAATAAGAGACTGAGAGCTTGGGAAATGTTCTTTATTATCTTAGGGAAAAAAAATCACAGGACTTCTCAAAGTCTTTAATGTTCTAATGTGCATTTTGAAATTCCAAGGTTATTTCAAATTTTTGACCACAGAAGCTTTCTGTGCTAAAACATCTCAAAGCACTAACAGTCTAACTGCCATGGAGAGGCTTTCAGGGGATTGTCATGCATGCCTCTTTCTGAATGACCCCATCCTCAAGCAAGTTGGTAACCACTAGGAAAGAGAACAGGCATATAAAACAGCAGCAGATGTGTGTACGCCTTCTAGTGCATGCCACACACTAGGCAGAACGATTGCTATGCATTTTCCCTCATTCATACAACAGTCCTGCAAGGTAGGGATTCATCCAATTTATAACTCACAAAAAAACCACATGGCAGGCAGGAGAAAGTTGCCCAGAACCATTCATGTTGCTGAAGCTTGATGCGTCCTGACAGCTATTTTGGATGGATGCTGACCTTCCATGCCACAGGGTAAGAAGCTAAGGGCTAAGATGTTGGCACTGACTTCTGCTCTCCTTACACTTGACTTCCTCTCTGCTGGAAAATAGCCTAACCCCTGCCTAGGCTTCTAACTTACATCTACGGAGTTGCTGGCTTTTGTCAACTCGGCTTTACTCCGTGTCCTTTGTGGTAGATGACTTTCATAATACACCAGCTTCCGCCTTCCCCACAAATTCACTCATGGGACTGAGAGTGGACTTTCTTCTCAGATTGCCTGGAAGAGTTGTGTCACCACTTCTGACATTGTAAGTAGATGGAAGTACCCAGAAAATCATGACAGTGGCAGACCCGCAACTCCTCTGTGAGGCGTGGAGCCTCTTTACACCGCTCTGTATCTCATACACTTTGCTGCTTGAGTGACAGGTGATCCTCACTGTAGTTTTGACTGATCAGCTTCCCTTGTCATCTGATGCTTGCATCTGTGACCAACTTCCCCTCGTTACAGATGACTGCTGTCTACAACAGCCCACAATTACTTAAGTGCTTATTTTATGCTACACAAAATGCTAAGTTCATGCCTCTCTTCCTCTGACGCTCTCACACAACATATGAGGAAATCCTCCCATTTATATCTAGTGAAAAGATGAGTACATTAAGCCCATAGAAATTATATCACATATGCAGTTGCTCAACCAACGTGTCCTGAGCTCAACTTCTGCTTTTCTTGCCCCAAAAAAACTCATCCCTCTTGCTTATATTGCTTTAGAAACTCTCAGTAAAACAATTAAATTTTCATGAAATTTTACTCAGAGTGGAGAGAGAGAGACAGACAGAGAGGCAGAGAGAGAGGAACCAACTGCACTTGTGCACTTGTCCTTTGGTTTCTTCATAAAAGGCACTTCATGGAGCTTTCTTGGAAATTTTTTCAAAGAGCACATGTTCAAACTGAGAAGAGCTGCTCCTACAGGCGATTGTATTTTTCCATCTTAGCTTTACAACTAAACAGGTTTATGTCAAAACTAAATGCTACAAATGGGTTCACAAGCTCCAATTTCATAGAAATGTAAATTTGTGAAGAAGTTGGACAACATCTGTCTCAGTTGCTCTTCTTTCATTGCTGGGGCAAAAATGTGACACTCAAAATTAGGGAAGGAAAGGTTTACTTAGCTCACAGCTACTAGAGATTTCAGTACATATTCTGCTGTGTCCGAGGCAGGTGGCACAGGGCAGAGAACAAACTTTCATGGTGGTGGCAAACAACAGAGAGCAAAGGGAGTGGCAGCAGCTCAGGCAGCTAGCTAGCCTCCCTCTCTTCTTTATATGGTAATGCAAGTTACCTTCCCAAGGGCAGGAGCAGCATCTACATCCACAGTAACCAATTACAAACTCCAGAAGCCAACCCATGACTGCATGAGGCTCTGTGGGCACACCTATACACAGCCATAACATCTGGCTCCTGGACTCCCAAAGACTCATGCTCAACCCTTTATGCAAAAGGCATTTTAGTCTATCTCCAAGAGTTGCCAAGGTCCTCACAGTTTCAGCTCTGCTGAAAAGTCCAAGTTCTAAGCCTCCTCCAAGATTAATAATAATAATAGTAATAGTAATAATAAATAAATAAAATTCCTAGCTCTTTGCTAGGCACCCCTGTACAAATGAAAACTTAGAAAACTTTCTGCATGCAATGGTACAAGATAAACATTACCATTCCAAAAGGTACAAACAGGGGAATACAAAGCACTGGGATCAACACAAGTCCAAAATTCATCAAGGCAAACATTTAAGTCCCATAGTTCCAAGGGGGACATCTGAACAATCCATGGCAAATTGTGAGCTCCATGTGGCTCCATCCCTGTGGCATTCATGGTGGTGGCTTCCATGGCTTCTTTTTAAGGCCAGATTTGCTCCCTCCTTGCAGTTTGCCTTACATGGTCCACATTTCTGGCTTTTCCAAACTTCTGGGGTTTCCACGGAATAGGCTTCTCACACAGCTTTATGTTTACACTGCCCTCTCAGGGGCACACTGCCTGGCCTCCCAGGCATTCTTCTGAAATCTACGTGGAAGCCTTCCTAAGCTCAGATATCCTGCGTTCTGCAAGTGCCTAAAACTAATGCCACGTGGATGCTGCCAAGGTCTGCTGCCAGCTGGAGCAGTTCAGGCTTCCTTCTCCCTTGTCTGTAGGTTTCAAGTATCTGGATCACTGAGTACTCTGACTCTTATTCTGTGGAGTAAATTATCCATGCTGGCACCATTCTGGAACCTGGTGTGACTGCCTCTGCCATTCTGGAACATGGGGCTCTGCAGCTTTCCCCTGAAGGGGAAGTCCCTCATTCTTTCAATTCTGAGACTGCAAAAGGCAAAAACCTGCCATCTCCTGTGCTATCCTCATGACATCTTTTCTACTATCCTGTTCCTCCTGGACAGTGGAGATCCTCTCAGCTCTATCTTGGCAGGCCACAGTGTTACTGGAGCTTCATTTCTGGACAAACTTACAACATTTTTAATTATCCTGCTGGGATTTTTACTCTTGATTCTCAACATAAATCTGACTAAAAGCCCCAACAATAGCCATGCCACTGCCTGAATATTTGGCTCACTTGAGATCTCTTTTTCCAGATTAATCAATTCACTATGCTTAATCTCAGTCTCAGGCAAAGTCTCTGGACACAATCAAAATGCAGGCAAACTTTCTACCAAGCCATAACACAAATCATCTGGAGTCCAAAAACCAATGTAGTCTTCTTCCCAGAAGAAACCTCCCCAGCCAGGTCTTTACAGGCAGGATTTCTATCAGCCTTCTGGTCTTCTGAGCTCTGACCAGAATCTTCTATACAGAATAACTGAAGCTGTTCCAGCACTTGTCTTGTAGGTGACATCTCTAAACTTTTCCTATCTCTTCCCCTAAATCATCCCCAAAGCTTGTAATCCACATGGTCAGATAGTCAAGCAATGACCCGACTTCTCTGGTACCAAATTCTGTCTCAGTTACTCTTCTCTCATTACTGGAACAAAAACCCAACACTCAGAATTAGGGAAGGAAAGGTTTATTTATCTCACAGTTACTGGAGGTTTCAATCCATACTCAGCTGGCTCCAAGGCAGGGTGGCACACACAGAGAACAACTTTTCATGGTGTTGGCAAAGAGCAGAGAGCAAAGGGAGTGGTAGCTGCTCAGGTAGATAGCTAGCCACTCTCTCCTCTTTATATTGTAATGCAAATCACCTGCTCCAGAGAAGGTGCGGCATCCACATCCACAATAATGAATCACAAACTCCAGAAGCTACCCCATGACTTCATGAGGCTTTATGGGGACACCTATACACAACCCATGACAGTATCACAATACTAACAAATGGGCATTGTGGACACCACCACCACCCCTGCTAAGATGACCTCAACTACTATATAGTGGAAAAGATCAGCAGTATCCTTTATCCTGGACTTCTAGACCCTGTGGGGATTTGTCTCCATGTATATTTTTAGAATATTTGTTACTCCATCTGTAACATGAGAGGGTGGAATAAAAGACTCTAGTATGCATTTTTCAATTCCAAATGTCATGGCTTCTTGGAACAGGAAAGTAACAAAATGTCCCATTGGGAGTGGCTTCCAGAACTTTCCCAGAAAGCCACATATATAAAATTGATCCTCTTTACACAAAATGCCTTATACATTTTCTTCTGGTGCCGATTAAAGCTTAGTCGTATCCTCTCCAATCAGGTACACTTCTGGAAATCCTCCACCCATGTCTTAGTTCTACTTTTCAGACCCTCACAGAATACAGACACATTAGAAGAGCTCCAGACACACCATGACCCACTTGTGAGAGGAACATGCCAAGAAAAGACCAGGAACCATCTCCATTTCTTCAAATATCTTTAACCTGCCTTGTAATGCCATCAGACACCTATATCTTTCTCACTTACAAAAACAGGACATTGTGTAAACCCTTAATCAGTGTGGTATAATTTATTAATTTTTTTAACTTCTGGTCCATTTCAGATTGATATTTTATTGAATAAAGTAAGAGTACATTACTAGAGAAGTAAAATGCAGCTTAGCGATTTTAAATATGTATAGAAATGTCTAAATGCTTATTCTTCATTTCCAAATAAATCTATCAGTGAATCAGGAACAGGTGATTCACAACAAATAGCTCACAGAACCACACATGACTGTGGCCCTACTGAGTACTGTTGTCCTACCTTCCTAATCAATGCCACATTTATTAGGTTATCTTTATCTACACTGGATGATGTAGACACCAATGCTATCTAGAGGACTGGCTTAAGGACCTCTGTAAGGGTCCAGAGACCTAGCTCAGTGGTACAGTGTCCTGCCTGGCCTGGCAAGCATGAGATTATGAGATTGATTCCCTCTGTGTGCATATGTGTGTGTGTGTGTGTGTGTGTGTGTGTGTGTGTGAGAGAGAGAGAGAGAGAGAGAGAGAGAGAGAGAGAGAGAGAGAGAGAGAGACTGAGGCCAAATTACAAAGTGATAGTATTTTTTTTTGTCTTTTTGAGACAGGGTCTTGCTATGCAGCTCAGGCTGGCCTTGAGCTCAGTTTTGTAGCCCAGGCTGGTCTCGAACTCGCACCAATCCTCCTGCCTCAGCCTCCCAAGTGCTGGGATTACAGGCGTGAGCCACCACGCCCGGCAAAAGTGATAGTATTATTAAAAATAATCCATGAGTTTTCTAACTCAAAGAAGGTAAAACAAGACTGGCTTTGGAGGTGTCAGATCCATCAAAGTCAGAGAATATAATAATAAAAATTGAAACCTATATGATAGCATTCAGTATCACTTTTGGAAGTACCCAACAGATCCCTCTCAACACGTTTTTCTTCTCTCCAGCCTTATGTCCTGGAGACTGGGAGCAGGAACACCTTTTCTCATCTGCTTCCCCTCCTCCTCTCTAGCCCCTTCTAAGCACTCATCAGCTCCTTCTCCAGCTCAAGTCCTGAGCCCATCGGCTCTCTCCACCTCCACCAGTCGCACTGTCACCTCACACAATAGGACTGCTGCAACGACAGCTCCTGTGTGGGTCTCCCTGCTTCTTCCCTGGGCCTCAGCCCAGTGCCATCAAGCAAGTTGGTCTCTTAAAATATAAATGTATCAAATGTCCAACAAACAACTCACTGGCTCCCCACAGCACTGAGATGAACATCCAGCTCCTTATCACAGTCTTACCGTCTCTGGACTCTCCGAGGCCACCCGCACATACGACCTTCTTCTCAACAACTCTGGCCTTCTCATACTCCACTCTAACCACACAGATCTTCCTCATGTCCTTCTGGCCACCAAACTTGCTCCCATCGTGGAGCCTTTAATTACTGTCTCAATCAGGAACGTTCTTTCACCAGGACACTGCAGGCCTTTATCCTAACAGTCCATTCTCAGTTTATTTGTACTCTCTTCAATAAGGTTCTTGCTTACCACCCAAGTTTGTTGCATTGCGTTCCAATTGGTGTTAATCATAGCAATTTGGTTATGTGTCAAGTCTCCACTGCCATACCTCGTAATGGCCAGTGATTGGCATTTCTTCAGCATTCAATAAATTTACTGTCTATAAGGAAAAATATTCAGCAGTATAGGAATGTGTGCTTCATTGCTACTCAGCAGTGTGAAAGGGAACTAATTCATTTCTTTAAAAAAAACACACACACACAAGTACAATAAAATACACTGAGGATTTGTTTGCTGACTTCCTTGGGATTTAATTACATGGAGAATTTTATGAAAAGAAAGAAAAATATTGTAAAGCATTATGGTGCTAATGTGTGGAAGTTCTTATTGTTTACCCCTGTCTCCTTCCTGGGGTTTTATTAATGAGCCAACTATCTTGTATGTGATAATGTATTACAATGAGTTCCATTTGGTTGCAGGTCAAGATAAAGCAGCACAGTGTAATTTAAATAAAATGATGTTTGCTTGGTGAATGACAGACTCATTTAATACTTGCTTTTCTTCCTAGGCACTTTAGCAGCGTATTCCACATTCAGGACACCCAGCCACCCTCCTATTTAGTCCCTGGGCAGCAACAAATGAACCACGGGTTCAGCAGACAAATTTGGCCTGGGGTACCAGTGAGAAGTCCGGGTGGCCCCTTACATGGCAGGACTCACTACTTTGCTTGGCAAGCTTTGAACAGTGGTAGTACGATTTTGACAGCGACTTCTGACTTTTCTGAAAAGCCAAACAGGTATTCACCACCTGGTTCCTTCTCAGAAACAGCTCAGTGACTCAGCGCAGGGGACTCATCCCAGAGAGGTGGCAGGCAGCCATCAAAGGGTGGGCAGCCCCTCCCGCCCACCTGTGTTAACTGTCAGCTGCCCACAAGACAGTGCAGCGGTGGGAATGCCCCTGTTATCTTAGGCTTTCATCACTGCAGCCGAGAGAAGCTGCTCTAGCGGGCTGACAGAGATGGGTTTCAAGGGTTTCTTTGCCTTTGATGTCAATACTCCACCACCACAAGATGAACGTGTGCCATATTCGGGGCAGCTAAGTGTCTAACGGGAGAAGGGGACGAGCCTGAGAAATCCATGCGTGCGCAGGGATGTGCCACAGAGACTATGAAATCAAAATGAGCCACATCTCAGTGAAAGAACATGGAGCTCGAGTTCTAAAAAGTAGAATGTAATTCTGTTCTGCTCTTACCTATAAAAGTAAGTGTCTGAGACAACAGATCAAGCTAGCATATTCCTGGCTTACCACTGAGTACCCAGAAGTACAGCACTGACATCTGCATGTCAAAATCTGCCTCTCTGCGATCCTATAATATTTACTGTTCCTTCTTCCACACTTCACCCAAGAAGATTCTAACACGTGGTAGATGCTCAGTACTTTATCAATTTTATTGTGCCCAATTATTGTTTTAAAAAGTAATGACTGTCTTACCTATTTATAGGAAATAAAGACATGGGCACATTTTTGGCAAAATTTATTTCAACTGTCTTTTTAAACTCTGGCGATGACATTGAAGAGGTCATTTATTTGATATATGGCATATCAGAGTTTAACTACAAAATCATGCCAAGTGATCACTTGGGGTACCATCTGTGTCAAATTATTTGTGATTCTTGCAAATTGAAGACAATAACTAAATAAAATACAGAAGGCTCATTGAGGGTGATAAAGATGGAAGTTGTTTTGTCAGAGAAATTTCTTTTTTAAAAAATATGATGCGCAGCACCTTGTGCCATCTCAGGCACCTAAAGGACTCACGTGTCCCTTGTTCCTCATCACAGAAGCATCCTCAGCCCAACACCCAAGCCCTCACCTGCTTCTTGCCTGTACTCTTGTTTTTGTTTGTCTTTGATTAAACCCCTCTTCCAGAGTTCTGTGCACCTGCACTGGAATAGCCAGGTGTTCAGCTGTTTAAACACAAAACAACTCCCAACATGCATTGCTCCATGTTATACTCAGTGGACTGGGGAAGCAGAAGCAGATGCTGCCGACAGAGCCCATTGGCCAGAAAAGTGAAAAGGAATAAAGAAATGAATAAAAACAAACACAGCATTTTTTTTTCTTGAAAAGGTCAGCAAATCCAATTTCTGAAAAAGCAAAATGGTAATACAAGCTAATCTGTACAATTTATTGATATTTGAAAATAAGTTAGTGTCGCTCCTTGGCCTTTTTGCTAAGATCAAGTATGAAAAGAATTGGGCTGTTGCAAAAGATATATAAATGTGTATACAGACTGCATCTAAGTGTAACATGAACATGTGTATGTACAATAGGGAATCATCAGAAGGCATTACTGTATCAATAACAGATGACACCAACATAAAATTATTTAAAGGCTTAAAATGTACTTTAAGAACAGAAGCCTCTTCAGAAACCAGTTAACCTTGATCAGTTAACCTTGATCTACCAAGGTGAAGTCCTCTAGAAGTCTAAAATACTATCTTAAACTCAGAAAACTTAGAAAACCATCGTGTGTGTGTCTGTGTGTCTGTGTATGTGCGTGTGTGTGCGTATCACAGAGTCTCCCTAAACAGCTGAGACTTGTAGTGATCCTCCTGTTTTAAGGCTCTCCAGCAATGACATTACAGGTGTGCATCACCATGCCCAGACTCGGTCACCTGGCTCAGCGTGTCCAGGGACAGGGCCAGTGCAGCAATGTGGTGCCAGGAATAAAACTCTGCCCCCTCCTGCCAGCCCTAGGAAAACATTTTTGCAGACACGAATACTATAATTTTTTTGAGTCTTGATCTACGTATGATTCAGACTCTTCCCAGGGCTTCCAGTCCACGGTATGGGGGAGGGATAAGAACCATCAGTAGGGTTTCTTTCTGCCTGAGAGTTAAATACCCTAATTACTTTAAGAGCTGTTATCACCAGCATGTAAGCTGACCTTTGAAAAATGGATACTCATTTCTTTTGAAGAATATAGCCAGTATTAACACAATCTGGAGAGTTATTGGATTGGCTTTTTAAATCTTAACAGAGATGTCAATATTCTAAGTGTACACAAGGGAGATAGCAGTCTATACCATCTGAAGTGGAATCAACCAAAAAAACCTGTTTAGTATATTTCTGTTGATATAAGAATTATTCTAATTATATATCATGTACCATAACTTTTGTTTTGACTTGTCATTATTTTGGTGATAAAATGTCTCCCTATGTTCCTTTACTCAAAATTTATTTACATTACAATTACAGTGTTTGGTCTTGTCCCCCCCCTTTTTGTCCTAGAGACAAAACTTTTTCTGATTGTTATTTCAATAAATCAACAGGTTGGTGCCACTTGTGAACACATTTTTCATTAGTTTCTTTGTCATAAATTCAATAGATTAATAAATCATGGCTTTATTTTTATAACAAAATATAACAAAGAAACCAGACACAACATAAAGATTAGTTGGATGAATAAATCTTTACGTGACCCCTTTTTGTGGACTTCCACATGGGTTGTATTAGTCAAGGAAGGAAAGCAACCTTCACACGCAATGATCACTAAAGACGCAAGAGTAACTGAGATTGGGTCCTTGGTCTAAAGGGCAGGCAGAGATGTGGACATAAATAACTACAATAAAAGGCAGAGTGTGAGATATACCGAGGGTGACAACATCTTTATCAAGTTTCTGAGGAAGATGAAATCTGCTTAAGGGAGTCAGAAAGACTTTGCCGAGGAGCTGACACCCTCGATGCATCCTAAATGAAGAATACAAATTCCTGAAACAGAAATAAGGAGGGGCCATTCAGACAGATAAAACAGGAAGCCTGGAGGTGAGCGGAGGGAGGGAAACACTCAGGGGCCAACTGCAGTCAGTTTTGTCTGTAGCGTGGGATGCATGATAGTCCTTGAACCCGCCTCCGAGACAGTTTTAGTAATTCTGTGGAAAATGAACCACTGGTGATAATACTGAAACAAGGTAGCAACATAAAAATTAATATAAAAGTAATGTATAAAATACTAGCTCTAAGAGCCTATTTGGAGAATAAGAACCTTCTAGAAAATAAGTGCGGAGAAAGGGAGCTATGTAGAGGACAGGTTGGAGATGGAAGTTCATACAGAGGCAAAATGAGCACCGTGCCAAGCAATGAGGTGCATAAACAGAAAGTAGGTCTGGAAGATAAAGCGAAGCAGCTTTTAGGCTGGCTCCTGACACGCCAGCTTCCCATAGAGCAGCTCAACACCGGACGTACCTCTCCCTCTCAGTGTCAGGCATCCCGCAACATACTTGGCTAGCGCAGGGTCAAACCTGAGGCTTTCTCCCATGTCACAGGACTAGTCAACACGCTCTTCTCATCCCACTGTATTTCCTTCTGCTCTTCATTTAGCACTGTAAATAACCCTTACTATCAGGGGCGTGGTGCTCGCAATTATGCAAAGGGCCAGAACCTGATAACCTCAATGCACATAAACAAGAGCTGATTAACGATATCAATAAGCATCAAAATGTGATAATAGGAATTAGAAAAGAAGGTGGAAGGGATGGACACTTAAAAAAAAAAAAAAGGGAAACAAGTCGTGTTATGTACCCACCCCCAATATGATCATGAAATGCATTAGCAAAAACACACACCAAAAAAATGACAAGAAGTGTTCACCTTCACATTTTTTAAAAAGCTATTTAATCAGCTCCTTGTCATACCAAAATATTCTGTGCATATACCACTATAACTAGCATAGCCTCTGTAACAGGCAAAACTGCACATCAAATTATATTTCATATTTCCTGATTATTTAGAAATGTAAAATGAAAATGATTTATCAATTCCCTTTAACATTCCTACTAATTCAGAAAGATAGGGCACAAAATCTTAGTAAAATATGACAAGAGCAGTAACACAGTTCTCACTTAAGATTAACTTATAATTTGCTATGAATACGCAAAGATAAAAAAAAACTTTTAAAACATTGCATTTATTAAGATTCAGGCAATAGCTTTATATAACAAAATACAGCACATCAGG
Source organism: Myocastor coypus (assembly GCA_004027025.1). NCBI lineage: Eukaryota > Metazoa > Chordata > Mammalia > Rodentia > Myocastoridae > Myocastor > Myocastor coypus. The sequence goes on along the minus strand of PVJA010031209.1, from coordinate 972 downwards.
CCTGCCATTCAACTTGTTTGTCAGTCTCATCTTCAACATGAAACTGTTTAAAACAAAAACTCAAAACCTGCTTCTTCCATGCTACATACCTTGGCAGGGTTCCATTAAGCATAGTAATGAACTTGCGACAATACAATGAAGAGTTAGCAAAAGCTACACATTGCAGCCTCAACAGCATTCATGCAAAAAATAAAATAACTATCATTGGTTACATAAAATTTTCTTGACTGGTTAAAACTTAACAGTATAGAACATGCATTTTAGAATCTTTAGCTATTAAGTTCAAAAAGTTCCGGTGTCTACATGAACAATTCCTCTCCAAAGCCAAAGTACTATCAAAAATTAATTCAAATAATGTAACTCATTCTCAAGCTAAAAAAGCATTCGGGTATTATTGATGAGGAAGTAAACTCAGAGCCTTGGGGCTTTCTCATGCTGCAAAGGGCTGTTTCTCTGGTTCACTCAAAGCAGTATGATGACAAAGTCCACAGATGCCATTAAGCTCAATAAAGGGTGAGAGGGCTCATACCCAGCTCTGACCTCCCCAGGAACATGGCTACTGTGTCCACAGTAGCAGGAGGTGTGAGGACCAAAGACACACTATTCTGCTAGCTAAAGAGACAGCAAACCATCCCTCCCTCCACCCTGAAAGCTCCTTGTATATATAAAGTATACAAGGGGGAGAAGAATTAAGATGTACTTATCTACAGAGTGAGAATTTCAAAATACTAAAGTAATCCCTACTTTCAAAAATGTAACTAGTCACCTGGCCATTTCTGATTACATCTTAGGATGTATCCAGATTCATTTCTTACTGATCTATCACTGGATACTTCTAGTCAAAAACACTAGCTTTCTTCCCAAATATTCTCCCCACGCGTGTGCCTGTAGTGTGTTATCTCCTAGGCTATCGTGCACTGCAGGAGAAAAGGGAGCGGCTCGAGCGGCAGGCGGCAGGCGGCAGGCGGCAGG